>JAAAKL020017006.1:0-10788 GCA_010016065.2 Carybdea cf. marsupialis auct. non (Linnaeus, 1758) | reverse complement strand
AGACTCTTCTGCCTTGCTAAATCCGCCATCTTGCCTCGACATTCCAGCCCCGTTCCAGAGTAGGGCTTGTGACCGAATCACTTTTTCTAGCCTCCATTTCTATGGTCGGCACTCAACCATTCGGGTAAAAAGGGCAGTAGTACTGATTGGGGCAAGTCTGATCATGGCAAAAGCAAACCAGTAGCCCAAACTGTTTGTTTTAAGTGTGGAAACAAAGGCCACTTTAAGTCTCATTGCCCACTCAATAGAAAAGGTAGTAAGGAGGCGGTAACCGCCTATTGTAAACAGGGGGAAGTGTCATTTGCAGACTTTGAAAGACCAGGATGTGTGGATGATTTGCCTGTTCAACTGCTTATAGATACAGGGAGTTCCCAAACCCTGGTCTACAAAAGTTTGTTTCCCACGAATATAAATATACAGGGGAGGCTATGCATGTTCGTATGGCAGGTGGGAACATATCCACCCTCCCTACTGCAAAGGCTCAACTGCCTTGGCCCTCGGGGACCATGGAACAAGACGTAGTTGTTGTAGAAAATCTCCCTGTGGACGTATTATTGGGTCATAATTCGTTTGAGATCGTTGGCAATTTTGGGAAGGAAGCACCCTTTGCAGGCTTAAGCCAAAAGGGAGACGTATTTTCTGTTACTCGAGCCCAGGCTCAGAAGAAGGATTAAAAAAAGAAGGCAACACAGCAACAAGTAGAAAGGCTGGGTTCTAGGGCATCCCCCTTAGAAAATGAAGTGGCCAATATTCCAGTATATGAAGTTGACTAGTTGACAGATTTAAGTAATGAGGATGTTGGAGCTGATAGGAAGTAAGGAGATTGAATTACAGTCTGTTGAACAGACACCTCTCCTGTCAAGACTTGACAAAACGCAGCTGATTGTTTTGCAAAATTCTGATTCCTCTCTGGAGCATGTTAGATCACAAATAAATAATGACCCTCCAATAGGGTTGACATATAGACGCTCGTTTCGGGGGCAGAATAGAGAACCTGTTGATCAACTAGTAATCCCTAAGGATTGTAGGCTGGAATTGTTGGGTATAACCCATAGTGTACCCCTGGCTGGACATTTTGAGGTTGATAAAACTAGGGAGCGTTTGTTGGCCCATTATTTCTGGCGCAATATCTATACGGATGTATGAAACTACTATGCTACATGCCCAGACTGTCAGAAGGCTGCGCGAAGGACATACACGACCAAGGCCGAGCTAATGTCCATCCTTGTCGTAGACACACTTTTTTAGAAAATAGGCATGAACATAGTGTGTCCCTTACCCAGATCTCATTCTGGAAATCGTTACATCTTAACTGTGATAGATTATGCAATCCGCTACCCGGAGGCCTTTGCTATTAAATCACAAAGTGCTGAAGTTGTCGCAGATTGCCTGGTAGAGTTGTTATCGATGGTTGGCATATTGGAGGAAATTGTGTCGAATCAGGGAAGTAACTTTATGTTCGCATTAATAAAAGAATTGTCTTCATTGCTTAAAATTCATAAGATAAAGACTAGTGCTTTCCATCCAGCAGCCAATGGGTCAGTTGAATGTTTTAATGGGACACTAAAGACAGTTCTACAGAAATTCGTGAATGAAGACCCAAAGACCTGGGATAAAGCCCTTCCCTTTGCCCTTTTTGCATACCGTGAGGTTCCAGAAGCAAGCACGGGGTTTTCCCCTTTCGAACTTTTGTACGGGTGGTAGCTAGGGGTCCTTTGTCAGTAGTAAAGGACAATTAGATAACAGGTTCCCCGAATAAAAGCGTTGTGGAATATGTCATTAAAACCAAAACTAGGTTGGCAAAAATAATGAAAGAAAAGCCACGAAGCTCTCGTAGAAAGACAAAACGAAGGCATGGTACGACAAAAATGCACGGAGCAGAACTTAGGAAGTTGGGGGGAGGAAGTGTTGGTGTTGTTACCTACTTCTGCAGGGTCCCTTGAGGCACAATGCACGGCCCTTACCCCATGACCAGAAAGAGCTCCCTCGTAGATTATGAGAGGTCGACACAGGGAAAAGCAGGAAAAGGCTACGTGTTTATCATGTTAATTTACCTAAAAAATGGCGTAGCAGGGAGGAACTGGTAATGTATGCTTTACTGATAACAACATAGAATTGCCTGTTGAATGTCCTGTTATTAAGACACAAGGCTGGCAAGATGTGAAATTGTCTACACAGCTGTCACAGGAGCCGTTGCAGAGACTGCAAAACTTAATCAACGATTTTGATGATGTATTATTGGATTTACCATCGATAACCAATGCATCTGTGCATCATGTTGAAACGGGTGACGCCCAACCAACGCCAAGAATCCCTACAGGATCCCCCATGCACACCAGAAAGCATTTAAAACAGAACTTGACCAAATGGCACAGCAGGGCATTGTAGAGCACTCCGCAAGTGCCTGAGCATCCCCTGTGGTGTTGGTACCTAAAAAAGAAGCCGGGAAGCAAGAAGGCATTCGCGTATGTGTCGATTTTAAAAAGTTGAATTCAGTTACTCAAACCGATGCATACCCCCTTCCTAGAACGGAAAATTTGATAGATAAAATTGGGGATGCAAAATTCTTGAGTAAGTTGGACCTTACAAAGGACTGGCAAATTCCTCTCAGTGAGCAGACTAAGGAAAAAACGGCGTTTGTCACAGCTCATGGCTTACTGCAATTTAAAACAATGCTCTTTGGCATGTGTACTGCACCAGCCACCTTTCAAAGCATGATTAAAAAAGTTTTAGCTGGAAAGGAAGAATTCGCATCATCATACCTTGATGACATAATAATAGTCAATCCTTTGAACATATTGAACATGTCAAACAAGTGCTAGAATGCCTTCGTAACGCCAAATTAGAGGCTAAACCTACAAAACGTGAGCTAGGGCAAGCACGAGTACAATAACTGAGGCATGTTGTTGAGGTGGTTCATGTCCGCCCTTTGGAGTCGAAGGTTACAGCTATCAAATTGCACCCCGACCTGAAACAAAGAAGCAGGTTAGAGCATTTATGGGACTAGCTGGGTATTATAGGAGATTTATTACTAATTTCTCTAAGCTCTCTGCTTCATTGTCCAACTTGACATGCAAACAGAAACCTAATAGGGTCCGATGGAATGGAGAATGCGAGCGGGCGTTTGGAGCACTGAAAGAGGCACTTAGTTGTGAGCCAATGTTGAAATTGCCAGACTTTTCGAAACCATCTATTGTACAAGTAGACGCATCACAGCGAGCTTTGGGTGGAGTGTTGTGTCAGTGTGATGACGATGGTAATGAGCATCCAGTTGTATATTGTAGCAGGAAACTGCTTCCAAGAGAAGAAAAACTGGCTACTGTTGAGAGAGAATGTTTAGGTATATTGTGGGTAGTACAATTTTTAAAGCCATATCTTGATTGCACAGCCATTTACCATCCAGGCAGACCATCATGCGTTATCTTGATTAAATAAGGTCAAGGACAAAATCAGAAACTCTTACGATGGAGGTTAATACTCCAAGAATATGTCATGACTATTCGTCACCGCCCGGGGTCGCAAAATGCAAATGCAGACGCTCTTTCAAGGGTTTGAGACTGGCGAATGAGAACTGGTGTGGGTGTACTGTGTTACCCGTGTATGTTTATGTACATTATTAATTATCAGTGTTATCTTCATGTACTCTCAGTCTTTGTTTTTTTACTCAAAAATCCACAACTTTTTAACTTTAAGGGGGGAGGAATGTTATCAACTGTAAGAAATACTTTGTAAAATAGGACGTGGGCAGGTTAATCGTGTCAGTGCTGAAACGAGTTTGGTGCTAACAGAACTTGGAATGAACAATGGGAATACCTTCCGTGACAGCAGAAGCTTGCTGAAACAACTAGTAGAAACGCTGAATCGCCCCTAATAAGGAGTTCCAGCCAACTTATAAAAGCAGAAACTCGAAGTCAAAAGACAGAAGTCGAAGGAAGAAGACTCGTCCTCTAGCTTCCAGATATCGTTATGTATATCCCAGAGGAGTCGCCCTACAGGACGTGGGATTTGGACGTCGTGAAAGACGTGCCATTTTAGCAGTTTATCGAGAGTTAATCGCTGTCAGTGAAAAAAGTCCGTGGAACAATTGCCAATTGAAGAATCGTGAGAACAAACAATCAAGAAAGGCTGTGAGTTTAAACTATTGATATTGGACTTCCTTTATGAATACTTACTCTTAGATAATAATTTTACCTATATAGGAATTGTGGATTATACTTTGTTAAATTTTTCTATCCTATATTGAGTCATTATTTGTTGCATATACCTATACCGCAGGGAGGTAAGCGAGTAACAGTCTCCATTACAGAGGTCATGTAATAGGTAGCTATTTACATAGCTTGTCAAATAATTTGCTATTTAAGCGCTAATGTATCTTCCTATGGTTGCATCTACGTATAGAAGCTATGTTAAAAACAATGGCAGCTTAATTGAAGACTTCCCAGATGCTTGTAATTAATGGTGGGTCGCAAGGGCGCAATTTTCCTGAAAAGCTCTACGAAAAAATTGAATTGAATAGAAACAAAGATGATTCGCACTTAGCCACATTTCACTTTTTATGTGAAAGAAATGGATGTTAATATGATAATGATTTAATAGTAACAAGCTCCATTATTCGAAATAAATCTGATATTTTGCATGGGCAAGCAAACACCAATACTGAACAGAAGGTAGGAGATCCATTTAGTCTGCGCTTTAAACGCAAAAAAGATATGTAAAACTGCTCGTAGTAAAAGGAACTACAAGTACATAATCTCCAAATACCGTAAATGTAGACTAAAGCAAAAGATTAGGCAACTATAAAAAATCCAAGATTTAGTACCGTAAGACAGACTTTCACGGATATATATGAGTACACATCTGTAAAGAACATAGGAACTGTGGGATAAACAAATAAAGATTATATAATGTTCAGAATAATGCAAAGATAATATATACTAACTAAACGATTGGACACTCGACAAGGTACTGTGCATTTGTATTCGCCAAATCTAAAGAACCATATCATGTTCCTAGTATTTGCTAAAAATTGCTATATTTGTCTACTTAAAGCAAGCTATGTACTTTTGAGATGTTAACTCTGTAAACAATCTGAATAAAATAGGATAATCTACGAGTCCCAAAGTCATCCAAACATAAATTGTGATAACCTATGCAAAAATAATGGTAATGCATTTCGCAGCAGCACAGCAAACTATGATTAAAACAGGTTAAACATCAAGCTAACTGATGATGTCTCCTACTAGCTACCTATACTTTTACCAGTTTTGTAAAAGTTCGATTTATATCTTAAAAGCTCATTTATGATGACATCTATCATTCAATTGCACACAAACCTAGCCAACTCAAAAATTTGTTACCGGTTGCCCTACCTTCGGAGGCCCTTCTTCCTTTGGTACGCTTTTCGAGCTGTTCTAACTTTATCAACTAATTGACGAGCCTTCGTTCGTTCGTAAAAACGTTCGTAAATACATTTTAGTTCCTTTTTCTTTAAATACGCCCATTATTTCACTTCCTTTAATTGTACAGTTCGATTCGATGATATAGCGAAAAGCACTTTCAATAGCACTATTCGCAAAGATAATGGCTGCTAGTCCACTTGTTGTTAATGTTTTGATTTAAGACATAAATTACCATTGAATCACCGTCTTTCACTGCCTTTTCAACCTCACGAACATTCATATGTGCTATTGCACAAGAGCGGGTGGCATTGTCGAAGCATAGTAATGTTATGAGGAAATCTCTAGCTAAGGTATACTCAGCCTTTGTCAAAGTGAAGGTGGAACAGGATAGTCTTCCGATAATTTTAGTCTCCTCCCTAACTTCTGAGGATTGATCTAGTCTTAACATATCGTCCTTTTGTATTAGCTATGGCCTATCTTCAAATTCCTTTCCCATTTTCTGCACTGATATTTTGTCATATATGATCTTACCCACTCTTGTACTACTTCACGTAATCTTAACACTTGATCCAGTGGGACGGTCACAAACCTGGGTGTTTCTCCTATAACAAATATGTAAAAGAGTACCAGTGAATGAAGATAGCTCTTTATTGTACCTGGTTTCCGTGTATTTTCAAAGACTTTCAGCCAGTCTTCCCAGAGGTAATTCTTGTCAAATAAATGATTGAACACTCCTAGATATGAGATAATTGTTACTATATGGAAGCTATGGTGAAGAGCATCCCTTTTTTGTTTATGCCGGCTGTCTAGAGACATCCTCCAATTCTAGAAAATTGTGAGGTCAACTCACGATTTAACTCTTCCCGGCTGCTACCTGCAGCATAGGCTGTCCCTGTGTCAATGCGAGGTGTTGATGAATCTCCATCAGTATGTTCACTGTCTTCATCTGTATCAAATTCACTAGCAGATTTCTCAGAGTCTGTTGATTGTTCGGACGACGTTTGTGTAGTAAATAGGCGTTTTTCAGGATTAAAATTTTGTTGATGTCTACTAGAGCTGAAGCTTTCCCCATTAGACGAAACACTGATTTGCCTTGCTACTTGTGGGACCAGGTTCAGTGTCTACTACTCCAAGGTGTTCAAAGAAATCGAAATCTTCAGAGAGGCTGCGCTGACTTACGGAAGGCTTGATACTGACTTTTATCAACTATCTTATGAAATTGTTTCAAGTGGTTTTCAAGTCTAGCTACGATTTTACCGCAGTTTTCAAGAGGGCATATTCTCCTGGTGTATTTCCTTTTCTGTAAATTTCCAAGTCCGTCAGAACGAGAATTTCTTAATCCAAGATTTAGCTTTGCTAGCTTTGCTTTTGAACCTTCCCATTTGTACACATCAATCAGATGTCTGCGAACATCTACAATCATTTTACTACAGGAATCTATAGGGTATTTTGTCTTGGTTAATTTGTTTCTTTTCTCTACCTGAAGTGCATGGGAAGAAAAAGAAAAGTAACATTATTCAAATTGGCAAATAAAGTATTGTACTCACAAAAGTAGGCTGATGAAGACTGCAGTGGATTTGTAGTAATGGATCTTTTATCGTTAGTCATTAATTTTCAATATCAACTATTTGCAAAAACTGCTTGATTGTGGCTATTGGTACATAGCAGAATTCCTTGAAGAATACAGAAGTACAGGCCCCATTTTGCAGTGCAGTTGTCAAATCATATAAGTTATGATATTAATAAGGACTTCTAAAATAGCTTCATATGCACATTTTTCATAAACGTGTTAGCTGAGGCTTATCCTGCACCTAATCCGTGGTTGTTTTTCACCTCTTCTACCCATATCGGCTCTGCTTTCTATGCCTAAGGCAGTAAATTTACCGGCCATCAAGAAAATAGATGAAATATCGCTTCGTTGTAGAACTTGCATGAGATAAGGATTTGGTCCTCTTTAAGATCTAAAGGTCTATAAACATCCTCCTTAGGAGGAGGGGATATAGTGTCTGGATATGTAGGAGATGTGCAATCTTTACTGGAGATGGCAACATGACTAGACACTATGGATTCATACGGCTTGAACATATTTCTTGTTTTGAAATATCCACAAATGGGAAAGTTTCTTACGTGGTCGAGTATTTATATAATATAGTATATAGTTTAATGTTTTTCATGCTTCATGATCACATCAGTTATTCATCATTATTCATTATTGAAGCTTTCTACTCCTACGTTATTTGTAACAGTAGTTGGACTTCATTAAATGTGCAAACGAATTATTCAGATACGATGTGTATACGACATGTGTGGATGCAGATTTTTTTCAAATACAGAGAAAAAAATCTCTGTATATAAAAATCTCCGAACATGTGTGGACAGGGCCTGAGTCAGATGATTGTAAAATAAATGACCACACTATGCCAGCAATAAACCTCAGAGTGCAATTGTTGGGAATAATCAAGAATAACAATAGTAAATGCCAGAAATGTCATTGGAGGATAAAACAATAGCCAGGATGTTTAAAACACTGCTAATGAGGCTTGTGTTCTGTTTCAATAACTGAGTCTGATCTTATTGATCTGATTGTTGTGAGGAGTCCGTCAATGAAGGCTAAAGAATAGTAATTATTAAATACATACAGAAATGTCATTCTTAGATGACACTATAAACAGGATGTATAAATCACTGCTAATGAGGTACATGGGCCTAAGTTATGTTTTCAATGAGTGACTCTGATCTGATAGATCTGATTGTCATGAGCAATCAATCAATGAAGCTTAAAGAATAGTATTTACTAAATAAATCTGATACAGTTGACAAGAATGTTGGTGAGTCATTTTACATCTTCAATGCCTGATTTCATTCGTTGGTGACACATAATTAGACCCTCCTTGTATTGACAGTGGATCAAGCTCAGAGGTTCAAGAGGGAGACACATGTATGTCTTAACACATATACGAATGCAATATGCAAACATGAATGAAAAAAACAGCATAATATGTTCCAAAAGTATAACTAACAAAATATAAGTTTGAAACCAATATCAGCTGCCTGAACTACGGTGCACATTAAAATTCCTAAATTAAATGGGTTCAAAATTTGCATGCTTTATAAAGTGAGCCTATAATTTATATGAGTATGTGGCATTAAATTTTCAAGTGTTATTTTTGAAATCTCATTTGTACAACAGTAGACACATGTTAACAGCTGGGAGCCCTAAACAAAGGTTTATACAACATTATACTATGAGTAGTGTGGGTCACAAATTATAATATAAATAAAAGAAGAATAAGAGAAAAATGAAAAATTAAAAGAGAAGATTGAAATAAATACACATAAGATTTCACACTACATCTTCCACTGGTACGATAACGTACCTAAAAAATGAATGATATGGGTTAAATACATTTACCTCAAAAATAGAATTTGGTTGATAATAATAACAAAGTGATGCTACAAAAGTTGGGAAAGGAGAATTCAGGATCATATAACTTAAATCTGTTTAGGCTAGGTGCTACAGTATTCCTTGGTATATCAGTCCAAACTTGTTTCCAAATTTTCTTTACAGATTCTGTCCTTTCACATCCAAATCACATACTTGATTCAGGTAATAATATAAATAACCTGTTGGTACTTATAAAAATGATTTTCTGCAGTCACCATATATTCTTTGACTTACGATACATATTTCTAAAAAGTCATCCGATCCTGTTCCACAAAAGTGAACCTAATTTGAAATTGGAAACAATTCCCTTTACTTAAAGATTGTGCTTATTTATGTACATTAATTAAAAACCATCACAATACAGAAAGTGGTTTGTGTGTGGCTGTATGTGGAAAGAATGAATATTTTGAGCCACAAAATAATTTAGCAGGAGTCTACAATGTGCCAATTTACACATTGTTTCTCAATTCTGAGAAATAAAAAATGCATACCTGATTACCACCCTTTTCTTCGAAGCTGTCTCCTTCCATTGCCTCTGTTCTAAGAGCATACTTTTCCCTTGAAGCTATATATAGATATATATATATATATATATAAAGCAATTTAATTCAATATGCATGTTTATTGGCCTGTGAATAAGCGTTGTCACTTATAACATTAGTAAGTGTAGGGATTTCTTTTAATATAAAGAAAAAGACTATGCAGTTTGTTCCTCTTCCTGTCATTAAACAATCACAAGACGATTGATAGTGATTCACTGTTAACATATGTATAGTAGTTGTTCTTTTCAACAAAACACATATAATAACTGACAAAATTACATTCATTTCTAGTATTTTTTTGATAACTTTAATCTCTAATTCAGGGTCTCATGCGCTTTTTAGTGCTTGAATCCAAAGCAATTTGCATAAACAGGAGTTTCATGTTGAAAGTAAACAAATGGTACAAAATAGGATCAAATCATTCCAGAAAAATAAAACTGTGATACTTGTTTTGCACTGCCTCAAAATAGATGTTGTTACTACCAACATCTGTCTTTGGGTAAGGTAGTTGCAGTCTTGCTTTCCGATCAGCTGTCTCTTAATGCAGTCACTTGTAACAAGAGGGGTATTAATAAGGCAACCAATGTGGCATGAAAGCATGGGCAGAATTACTGGTGATAAAAGCAGACAATCTGTGCCTTCAAAATTCTCCTATGTCACAAGGGTGAAGCTCATGAAATGGACAAATAGCCAAATTAGCATTTTCCAACTTAGTAGATGGTAGCCTTGTCTGTAAATGTTCTTGTCACAGCTGAGGCCCAAATGTAATCGGACAACAAAAAGGAAAGCTCTAAGTTCATAATCTAACAATTCTTGAGTAACAACACATTGAGTGATATCGGATAACCTAAACT
Source organism: Carybdea cf. marsupialis auct. non (Linnaeus, 1758) (assembly GCA_010016065.2). Taxonomy (NCBI): domain Eukaryota; kingdom Metazoa; phylum Cnidaria; class Cubozoa; order Carybdeida; family Carybdeidae; genus Carybdea; species Carybdea cf. marsupialis auct. non (Linnaeus, 1758). The sequence continues at coordinate 548 of JAAAKL020017006.1, read as the reverse complement.
TCTGATATCAATATAGAAAAGTTTGATGTTAAACTGTTGCCAAAAAGAAAATCGCTAAAGGTAGAAGGCATTGACTTACCACAGTGATGGAACTGCTAGCTTTCATCCAACCATGAGGTAATATTTCAGAGTAGATTCCAGTGATGGTGATATGAGTTCACGTCCATGAAAGAAGCTCGTAACTCTTGAGGGTTGCAGTCTGAATCAACTGACAAGTCCATGCATTCACTGGTATTTACATGAGGTTTACATACATGTTTCTTTACCAACACAACAATAAGCCTTAGAGGACACAAAGCCCCACATTATCAAACAGGAAAATGTAGTAAATAAGGTATTAGCTTTGAACAACACCTTTGTCTTTTACCCTTAAGGGAGGAATTAAAGTCTTCGCTTTCGGAGTGGAAGGTCCTGGGTTCGAACCAGGCCAGCACCCCAAGCACTTCATGTTTAATAGTTCTATACTATGTAGTTCATGACTGCAAGTACATATAAATATATATATATATATATATATATATATATATATAAGAAAACAGACAAAAAAA
>JAAAKL020017005.1:0-10788 GCA_010016065.2 Carybdea cf. marsupialis auct. non (Linnaeus, 1758) | reverse complement strand
TGCGCCTCGTGGGCGTCTCCATCCTGCTGCAAACGGACTAAAATCCAGGACCGCGCGGGTTGGATGACTCGGAGGCAAGTGTAAGATATGTCCATACCATCGCACCGAACTCTGGTCTTGAACACTAAAAATGTTACTCCTTAAAACTAAAATCCAAATGATGAATATATCGGAATTCAGTAACTTTTTATAATCATTGATCAATTTTTTCATTCGACTTTATGATGTATCCGAGCAAAGAACTCAATGTATTCTGAGACAAAGACAGAACAACACGGATGTCATCAGCTAAAATTACTATGGTCCTATTATTGTCCATGGCAAGGTTATGAGCCACTCGAGAAGAAGGGTTAATGCATTGGTTGACATGCTACCTACTCCTAAGCCTGAAACATGGAGGGTCAGGAGGGTCGGTTCATAGGCCATAAACAGAAAGTTACAGAGCCCACCTCGTTTCTGTGAACTCGAGGGGTAGCTGATTCTGTGTGCAGTGACGTACCTCACGACAGTACTCCTCAAATTATGTCTCATTAAGGTCGTTTACGTAAGTCCCTCATAGATCATTGTATTTTACTAGTCTGTTCTTGACAAGCTTTAACCCGATAAAGTCTGGGATTTTCTTAGGCTAGATAGCCTGGGAGGAGGGGGTGGGGGTATCTGGGATTCTGAAAATCATGTCAGACTTGGCAGAAGTGTTCAAAATAGGCTTTCATTTTGCGAAGGATTGTGTAAGCAATTGTGCCTCTAATGGGTTCTGGTGAACTACCAACTACGTCCATACAGTTGATTCTAATAGGTTCTGTTAAACTACCAACCACGCCTATACTAGTGTCTCTAATGGGTTCTGGTAAACTAACAACTACGCCCATGTAAGTGTCTAGAGAGTTACTCAATTGACCTATTTATATATTCGGGTAGTGGCTATACTTGTTGCGTCACCAGTGACTTTCCTTTAATATCATTTTGGCAGGTTCATAGTTAGGAAGTCTAGCTTTGCGTTCAAGAGCAATTGATGTATATAACACACATGTATTACCTGAGTAGGTTGATGTAACATTGAAGCGTATTAATTCTTTTGACGTAGTAACTATATTTGGCTTTGCGAACTTGTGGGAGGCTCCAGATGTTTAGGCATTTTAGACTCCGGACTTGATGCTGATCATTACACGCACCCCACGTGTTTTCTTTACAACTATTTACTTTGTAATAATGTTCGACTTCCTTGTTTTCGTCACTGATTCTACACTTTACAATATATTATGTATATTTATACTTGATGATATAAGACTAAAGCAAACAAAAACAAATAACATTTAGCGACTAAACCAAAGAAATAATAAATAGCAACAACGGATAAATGATAGAAAATCTTCTTAGCTTAAAAATAAAAGCGTTCTTGGCTATCCAGAAAAACTGGCATCGCAAATTTCCTTTGTTAGATTAGTCTCTGCGGATGTCTGCCCATAGTTATTTTGCTGCACTGAATACAGTTTCAAGATCAGTTCTTAAACAACTTTTATGTAAAGAAACATGGGCATAAAAGGAAAAACGAGATAATGAGGACCCAAGAACTATTTAGCCTTCAGTTTATGCCTTTTTCTAAACAACTTGTCTAATTTATCATCGTGGTCAGCTTTAAATGGATAGTACCATGAATAGAAGAACGGTATGACACTGTGGAGACCGTGTATTGCCTATTCTTTTATGCAACGATTCCGGAACGGTTATGTTTGAAAGAAACGTAGGGCAACGTAATCTATGATTTAAAAGAAGTGGAAAACTCCTCCTTGTTCTCCCCAATTATCAGACACGTTGCTCAGGAGAGGAAACCTGTCGCTTCAGCAGGTCATATCTAATGTAGCGAAAGTGTTTCCGATGTTTGGTGCTACTTTTGATAAGGTTCCAACATTTCTGGCTCATCATCAATAAATCTAAGCGCTCCTTATATAACAAAATATTGACACCGGTTTGCAATTGATTGTGATTTATTATTTATACGTGAAAAGCCTAATAGAAACACTCAGCCTTTAACTTAATGGGAAAATGTAAATGGGCACCCCTCAAGGATGTCACGCTACTGCTGACCTCTCAACTGCACAGGTTGTGGTCTCATCATTTGAGTAGCTTCACATGGAGGGACACTCGACAAGGTTGTTATTTATGTTTATGTTACAGGATTTTTTAAAACGAATCTCTTGTATTTTAGTGCTGATTAAAAGGAACGGACAAAGTGGATTCAACAACAACAGGTTTTTACATTGGTGACCACTGTGAGGATTCCATGATCTGATTAATGAACAATGAGAGCGCCTTGTAAAAGTTGTTTGTGAATGTGTATGTTTTCAGAGGGCAAAAAAAGAAACTGGTGTCAGAAGCTATTTTTTACCTGCTCATTATCTAATATCTGATAACCCTGTCGATCAGAAATCAGTGAAAGATTCATTAATGTTGGATAGTGAAAGAATCCTCTGTGAATGAAAGTACCAGTCTCTTCTCAATGCCTGGACGATCTAATACCATGTGAACCCTTTCCCGCCCCAAATCTTGGAGGTGCTGAAGAGAGGGTTGTCATGATTCCCCTCTTTGAAAACCATAACCTGTACAGGTGGTCGTTTCTAATAAAAAACTATTACAAAATATGCTCCGTTAACCTTTTTGGGGCCCCTGTCTCTGGAAAAAGGTTATGATTTTTAAGGCTCATGAGCTTCTAGGAAGAACAGTTGTTGCAACTGTTTAGGCTTTATACCTGCTCACAGTGATTCATTGCAAACTTGTCTCTGCAGGGCATGACAAAATGAAATACCGCATGTACTTTTCCTTTTTACTGCTGCCTAGTAGAATTAGGCTGTGTTTTCTAAATCGATTAATAACAAGCTTCTGAGTTACAATGCAAAGTATAACATAAAACATAAACGAGCAATTGGATGTTTTCCAGTCAGTAATAACAATGTATAGTTATATGAAAAAGGGCGATGTTCTACTATGTTATATGAAAGGCAACGTCACACAAACAATGACGCTTGAGCTCAACTTAGCAGAGGCGCATATTTCTTTTCGAACAAGCTGCTCGTCAGGAGCTACTTACCTTACCTTACCTTAATTCATTCCGTGCGATGTCGCACATTGAGCCAAAAATCTCTTCCAACAGTTTCTGTCTTGGGCTAGTGTCTTCGCATCTCTCCAAGTCTTCCCTTCTTTCTTCAAGTCTTTCTCTACAATGCGCCTCCATGTCATTTTTGGTCTCCCTCTCGCTCTCCTCTGACCTCTAGGGATCCATTCTGTTGCCATTTTCGTTATTCTTCTCCATTTAATAGCACTCTCAATCGGTCCTATTCCAGCTCTTCTTCTCACTTCCTCTAATGAACTCATTAAGGGGGAAACAGTTGGAAGGTCTGAACGCCAAAATATGATGCTATAGTGATCTTAATGTATACAAGTGTAAACTAAGAGACAGGATTAACTTGATGCATCTTTTTATAGAAGGTGAAAAAATCACTTCAAGAGAAGATCTTATTGTTGCCCGTTCTAAATGGATTGACGAAACAAGCCAACTAACAAAACAGGGTATTTTCCCGTAGAAGATCATCCACTACTGATTACCGCACAGGCTCGATCTCTTTTTGGCAACTGTCAGTACTAAGCTAGACACGTGTAGAGAGCACTACCGTTCTCCCAGCTCTTGATAACGATACAATCGTTAAACTGGATAAAGGAAAATAGAAGGTAGTATGGAGATTGGAAATTTGAGTTCGTAAATTCGACTCTGTTGACGTTTTTTCGCTCGTTAAGGGATGCTCGTACTAAACAAAGTTGTAATGCATCACTTCAGGGTCTTTCTTCTTTCATACACCAAATCAAATAGGGGGAAGCAAGTTTTTTGTTGGTTGCTAAAGCCGCATCGTTACAAATTGGATATGCAGTATTCAACTCAGGAATTTGAAGCAAGGTGGTAAGTGTTTTAGGCGTAAACATATGAATGTTTCTTGAGAAGAGTACGATTTGAAATGGAATTGTAAAATTTGGAATCAAATGCATTGCATTCTAGTACCTGTTTGGGGAGGTCATCTATCAAGTTAGTTGTTGGTTACTGAAGCCGCTACATTATGATACAGTACAGCACATAGGAGGATTTACGCCATTTTCCTGATATACGTCAAGCTAGCTTCAAGCGCGCTCCATAAGACGAGAACGTAGGACAGCCTTAACAAAATTTGTTGTTTACCATAAACTGGGGAGAAAATACCAAAAAGTCATACATTTAGACCTTATGAAGCTCTAGATCTTTACAGTTAGATAACCTAAGTAATAAAAAGAAACTTAAATTCTTTCAAATGCCAACTTTTAATATTTTTTTTATGTCATACTCGATTTCAAGCGTAGCCTATTGCAGAGTGAGCAATGAAATTCACTCACTTACTCACTAATCCTCGAGCACCGTGCAGTGCGTAGGGCCAACGTGAAACACAAGTGCTCGCCAGTGCTGACGATCGGCAGCGAGCTGCTCCGCTTGAGGTAAAGCAATCCACAGTATAGCAAATCTTTGGCGATGACATCAAGCCATCGACTGCGAGATGCGCCTCGTGGACGTCTCCATCCTGACGGGCTAAAATCCAGGACCGCGCGGGTTGGATGACTCGTAGGCAGGCGTAATGAGAGTGTCTATAAATAAATACTGTTTGTTGGCCATAGTGCACAGTGGAGCTTGTTTTGTAAAAGCGAGGGACTTATCTGAAACGTTGGATGTTCAAGTTCCGTAAAAATGGCCACTTTCCACCGTCGTAAGGGGAAAGCCACATACCATTGTTGCAAGAGAAACGCCACGTTCCAATGACGTAAGAGAAAGGAAACGTATCATTGTCGCAAAAAAAGTTCGCAGAATCATGCATGCACTAGGCATTTCTCGGAAGATTGCTTGCAACAATGACTGATATTTTGCTGTCTTAGAAGTCAAAGAGTATTGTAGTAGATTTAATATTCAGGATTCAAACAGCAGGTTGTACATCCCTTTGGGAAATATTTCAGTTAAGCGAATTAACAAGGGCGTAGGAAAATGAAATACAATGTCAACAGATATTACTATAAGGGAAGTTCGAATAATCAACTATTCACTAGAACTCGATTACGAATTTTCTTGGTTATTTTGTATAAATAATGATTAAAAATAGGACTTCTAGAGAAGGCCTTGCCATTGATGTTTGAATGTCAAGATGATGATTCAAGGGAAATATGTTTGTAAGTATTGTACTCAGGTACCGTCTACCGCAAACATGAAGTCTATTTTGCTTTTTAGTCCGCGTATCGACCATCATGCTGAAACCGCATTTTACCAACTACAAAGTTGAGAATGGAAAGAGTGTCAAGTTGTACGACGTTACCTTGGTATACTGTCTGCGATTTTATTGTTTAACCAGACAAGCTTCGCCTTGGCTTTACAAATAACTGACGCAGTAACTACAAACTGTAAATTTATCTTCAATCCATCAAGCACCTGGAAAATTCATGTCTGTAGATCAGCATGAAGTAGCAAATTCGTTTTCGTGCTTAAAATCATTTTTGTCTGGCGCTCCTCAGAGTACAAAATCGTCAGAATATGAAATTGCAAAGGAAAGCAATGAAACTCATACCCAACTGTGTTTTATAAGGAGCCAATCAGAACTCTAACTGCCAAATTAATTTTATTTTGACCTATCAGTATCCGTTGAACTGAGCGCTTAAATGAAGAGGTCCAATGAAAAGGAAAATTATTTTCTCTGCAAAGTAATAGTTTTCTTGCTTGCTTTTTTCTAGAACGGCCAAGTGAAAAGTAGACCTAGCTTTACCGATTACACGAAAGCGGTCATCCGCATACATTTTAGCACGGTATGAGTTTTAAAACAAGTGCTGCCCGATGGCAGAGCAGTATTTCTTAGTTGTGTTTTTTGTCTTTCAAACCCGAGGTGGATGTTTCCTTGTAGGAGCTAATACTTGGCGAATACAGAAAGGAACATGCTGTTTAGTTCTGTCAGCTAACCACCTCAAGTTTCATCAACCAAAATCACTACTAAGCAATGTGACTTTCTCTCATAGGGCAGCTTTTAAGAACTAAAATGTTTTTGCTACATTGTGAAGTTTTATTTTTCTGAATCATCAACAAGCTTTTTGTCTGTAGATCATCAAACCCTTTTATTCATGCTTGTATGTAGACAGCGATGAATGTTAGTACATATCGGAAACCGGAAGACAGGATGCAATTTTTGGTTAAAAGTTCCATTACCCTGTTTACACTATCGTTCTTAACCCTGGTCCGGTTCAAATTCTCTTGGCACGATTTAACTTAGCATTGTTTCTCACCCGGCTCCTCGAGGTAGGCTTGGAACCCTACAAGGCTAGGTATGGCTCAAAATCAAGAGTGTAAACGCTCAATAGAAATTCGCGCATTTTCAATTTTCCTATTTCCGTTGTTATAACTTCAGCATTGCGCGTTAGACTTAAGAACTTTAACTACCCCTTAAGAACTAATCGTAATAGTGTTTAACTAGCTGATTACACCACAGTTTATCAATACATCCCTCAAAAAGTGCAAATAGACCCGAAAAATCTATCCACTAATCGTCTTCCAGCTATAAAGAATTCACATGTCTCAGCTCTTGAACGTTTAGAACAATAAATGCAGTTATGATAGTATAGAGAAACCCGTCCATTTCTGACTAAACAACGTCTACAACGACAAGTCGTCATTGTAACCAAAAGAACATGGCTGACTGAGTTAGCACGGCTTCTGGCAAGGTTCTTTATATGCTCTCTTTGTGTGGTGTCAACAGGCTACTCGAAACGAGCCTTGCACTGTTCTAAAATGGTAGTGTAAACATATTAAAGAATTGTGAAGCTTCTTCTTGGTAGAAAGTTTAAGAAAACTGTGTGGACAGGTCTGTAGTATACGTAAGTACGTTATGCTATTCTTAAGATTTTTATAGCGGAATTTTGCATTCCCTGCTTCTATTTTCTTTATCTAATTTCAAATCATCTGAGATGCAAAATACAGCTCCATCAAGGGCGTTGTTAGCCTTCTGAAACTTGTGGATGTCAAAAATAGATTTTCTGGTCCACACCTTCTTTGAAAACAATTAAACTTGTGGAATTAAGGCCACAATTATCGCTCATTCCGTCTAACACAGTAGGAATCCAAACAATATAATCCTATTGTTCTTTACATTCAATTTCAATCTATTTCTCCCCTTCAATAACCACCATTAAGTCATAATGACGTGATTTATGACTTCAAAGTACCGAAAAGTCATCCTTAGAGCAAACCAAGAAAATAGCATTTTATGTTGAATGTTGGCCTGTACTGTTACATGAAACGTTGAAATTAAATAGCACTCGCTACTCATTTTAACTCGTCTGCTTTATAACTAATAAGGGGGTCTTTGTGTTCTTAAGTTGATTTTAAGTTTGTGTGTCCCTGTTAGCTAACTGGACTCCAGTGAAGTGTGAGATGAGTTGAAGGCATCGTTGGCTAGAGAGAATTTGTGTGAATTTGTAAGCCAGTGCTGCGTCTTGTGTTTGCAGGAGCGTGTTCTCGCTTTGGGTCATCATTTTTAATGATGGAATGGTGAAATAGGTGTTATAACATCTCAATGGTGAAAAATCGTGAGACCACGGAGATTCGAACCCACGGTCCCGGCGGTTGCGCAATAACGTCGCCTTTTCACCAAGCAACGGTCCCTAGCCAACGAGACAAAGAAATTTGGGATGTCTATTGTTTGGATATTGCGTCACTACATATGTGTGTACGTGTATGTGGAGGGGAGTGGGACAGTTACCCTGTAGTTAAGCTAGTCTTGAAAGTTTCTCCATCTACCACTGTGCAACTAGTCATGTTGAAAGACATTAATTTAACCCAACTGGTTAATAACTTCAGAATCTTGCAATTATTGATAACTCCCTATGATCTTTGTCATGTATATTTAAATTGAGCAATTTCCTGCATGTGCGAGTATAGAACACTGCTAGAATAATATGATCGACTTAAATCAAACAGATTCTGATCCGATGGTAAATCTAATCAAAGAACCTTGAACTGTGCTATCCAAATAAAGCATGCTGTTGGCCTAAGTACAGAGATATCTTCAAGTCTCTTATTACACATCCTTGGGGATAAGTCTGTCTTCAGACTCTCTTCAGGGCTACCCGGCTACTGAATATCAGGAGGTGACGGCATTTGTAGTGGCGAAACGCGTGGCACGGGCGATGTAGGATCCCCAATTTCAAAATAACGTCAGTTTTCTTGGGGGAAAAGTGACAACGTAGTTATTCATTTCCCGGTGACTGAACCCTGTTGCACTGGAAAGATACATACTTGACTGAATGATGAAGCATCGGATGCTGAAAGCCCTGTTGCGTTTTGTTGCATCATCAAAGCCCCTAAAAGAAATTACTCAGGGCTACCAAGGCAAGTCATTCATCAATAGTACAGATTTACATATACACAAGAAAATCAAAGAACTGCACTGGCCATCACCGTTTTTCAAAACAATTCGACAAAGACCGCTTTGCGTTGTACCCAGGCCCTTGTCAACAAGGCTGAAAATATCAATACAATTGAGCATTGGGTAAGTGACAAGCCTTTATTATTTGTTTGTATAACCATATTTGCGGTCACATTTAACACGTCCGATTATCATACAATGACGAGCATATGCACATGTTTATACAAATGTGTTAGCAAACCTCTTGCAGTAATAGAGGAGATTAACCCTGCCGGTGGTAGTACGTACTCTCTCGCGATAAGGGGCAGTGGTGCGGGGGCAGAACGAAAATTAACGGGGTTCGATTTCTTCCTTGCCTGATACCTTCATCCTGGAAACTTTCTTGTACAGATGTCAAGCTTTATGCATCAAAATGCTTCTAAAAGATTAGTTGCGAAGTTTTCAGAATAAAAGCGCCATCTGCTCCATTTAGAGGTCTCTGTAACAATCGCAAACATTTATAAGGCCATCCTTGACGGCCTGTTTACAAGGTTAGATGGATCGCAAGATTCATCGTAACCCTTTTCGAAGTTGTGACCAAATCAATAACAAAACCCCAGACTTTCGGCAGATTGAAATTTAAAACGTGTTGAAAACGTTTCACTCGTAAGGTTTCTTTGCTCGTTCCCAGTTCCCTACGCTGTTTTCTCCTTCAAGAACTCGTTTTTTGAAAATGGCGGCACAGAAGCGATGCACAGACTTTCATCTCTCCCAAGAAGAAACGGAGTTATTTTTGTAGATTTATTCGGGGGAAATGAACTGTTGTTGACCAGCCTCCTAAATTAGTAGCCCCAATGGGTAATCGAGGATATTAGTAGGAGCCCACTTTATGCCTTCCCAACCTCTTCTCTACTACTTTACAAGCGGAGCTCTATACTTCTCACAAAGACCAAAAAAACTCTGTTTAACACGACTCCGTTAACACTACCCATCCTATATTACTCAAGATATAGATTTGTTACACACTGCACAGGTATTTGATGGACACTTAAACATTTACTAAACATAAGTACTAACTCATAATACTCTTTCAGAACCCTCGCAAAGGCCATTGTCAAATATGTAATGAGTACTTGGAGTTATTCTTCCATAAAATGCATAATAGCTGTGTAACAGGCACATAGCAGTAAGTGGTGGTGGTGGTGGTGGTCATGGGGGTACAGGGGAATATACCCGATATGATACCCAATCCTATCTCTCATCTATTCAACCTGAAACACAGGATCTCTGCTTCCCCTCATCTCACGCTCCAATGTAACCCCCTTGACAAATATTCCCCTATTCAGCTATTCCACTTGGGATAATCCAGACAGCGAGGATGCTCACAATTTCGTAGTACATCTATCATAATTCAACAGCAATTTCAATACCGGCTTTCACAGGCCTGGGGTGTGTGTGTGTGGGGGGGGGGGGGCGCCTTACTGCAATTTTCATTCTGCTATTCGTGGGGATCGGTATTTATCTGTTGCTGGGGCGAAAACCGGTGAGTGGTACACAGCTACTCGGAATTCATATCTCTTTAAGTGAAACTGTCCTGCACGCACAAACACCCTCCTTCTAACTATCCCTTAGGGTGACATGTGCAGTGCATCACCAGTCTATGCAACGTGTTCATCAACTCCACACGCCTTGATCCACCCAAGAGGCTAAAGTGGCGATCTAGGGGTGGAAAACCGGGCAATAGCCCAGGGGTCCTGCAGGCATGGGTTGAAGCTTGGAAACCACTGATTGGAGGGAATATTGAGCATCAATAACATCCTTGCCTTGCGATCTATGACGTCACCCCTCGAAGCATCATTAGGCCCAGGGCCGCTCCACCTAAACCGCCTTCGTATGCTAAGAACTAATTTAGTCAAAACAATGGTTGCTAAGCAAACTAGTGCAACGTACTGGCACCTCACCCCTTTCACAAGTACACCAACAAGTATTATTTGCAGAGGACCCCACCCTGTATGCCCTGAAGTCTATAATAAAATCATATTTTACCTAGTTCAAAATTTCTGGTGGTGAAGGCAGGGATTAGAAAAAAACAAAAACGAAATCAGAAGATTGAACATCAAGAGAAGTCGTGGAATAGTTTGTCTATTATCATCATCCGAACTTCAGAATCGTGAACTTCAAATGAAATAATGGTAGTCAAGTAAGTACAATCCAGTACTGATAAAAATGGCGGGGCGGATAAAGGGTGGAACAGTTCTACTTCAAGTACTGTGAGCGTTCTTGCCCGGGTTAGATTCTTCTGAAACACTCGGAGCTAAATTATCATCATAAACAATTTCGC
>JAAAKL020017004.1:0-10789 GCA_010016065.2 Carybdea cf. marsupialis auct. non (Linnaeus, 1758) | reverse complement strand
ATTCGATACAAACCTTGCCAAGAACCAAGGATGATAAGAAGCACTGGCTTCCAATTGGATGCAGTTGGAATGTAAATCTATGTTTATGTTTATTTGCTCTTCTCGAATAATGGAGTTGTAGCACTTGAGGACGAAATGGGAAAAGTTAAGTTTGACAACATTCCAATTATCAGCATTAAAATATGATAAGAATGATGCCTCACTCCAATCAGAAGTTGATAATACTTATGTTTTCAAGGAAAGTGGTGCCTATAATCAACAACTTCGTTGGTGACTTTGACTAAATGGGTAACGCACCCTCAGAATTAACAATTCAGATCAATTTATTCTAGGTTTGGAAAGTTATTACTGAAATAAAGAATACGTCACATACCATGGTTTTTCTATTTTACTTGTATCTTTTTAACGTCTGATTACTTCAAGTTTTCTCTTTGGGACAATACTTCATGTCCTCTAATTCCTTCTGCCTACAAAAGTAGAAGAGGATTCTGGACAATGTCTATGGTAGTAGTGAAGATAATTCAAACATCACTATAGCATACTTGATCACAAAACTCAGGATCAGTGAGGATCTCTAAAAAATCGCATGATAGAATAAGGGTTATATGGGCATCGGCACCCCCAAAGTTATGCAGGGGAGAATTTCCCGAAAGTTACTGATCAAGCCGAGAAGAAGAAGAATAACAATTATTATTGTAAACAAACAGATTAAATTGCTAAGTGGTTATTGCACTTTCCTTAATACATGTCATAAATACATGTTCATCAGATTGATGTTGACTATAATTCCCCTGTCAGGGAGATTATTAAAAAGTGAATTGAGTATAAATTATCTTGTCAGCTGCCAGTGACCAATTTGCACAACAACTAGCAAGGGAAACCCCGTCCTCGGAATATATACACAGACTACCGTGATGCACCTTAACGTTATCTAAAATTTCTACTATCTGCTCTCTTACTTACTTACTTACTTACTTACTTGTGGCGAACGATCTCGAGCTACTATAAGCTAAAAGCTACTAAAAACTACTAAAAGCTACTAAAAGGTACCATATGATATTTTTCATAGACGTAACGAATATCTGTAAGGAAGGGCGTATCTGTAGTATACAGTATATGGGATATTTATAAAACTTGAAAGCAAACAACATAATAGAAAACAAATATTTCTTGTTTTATTGTTTTGTAGCAATTGATGGCGACAGACAGTGCTCCCCCTTTTCCAATATTTTAACATGGTAATTTTCTACCACGTCAGTTTTCAGTACTAAAAACGTTGTAGTGATATTATGTTCGTTCACTGCAGGAGCCATAAATAATTTTAAACAGGGAAGACTCTATGATATCAAATGTTATTAATAGTGACGTCCATTGTAGCATCAATAAGAACTAAACAGATTTTCAATGAACTCGTAACCAAGACCTCAACTTTGCAAAAATTTACATTGTTTTCATTATACAATGATTATTGTTAGATGGTAGGTACTGTCTGAACGCACAATCAAGTGATGAAGCACCTGATATGTTGTGAGTAGCAAAATCAGTTGGATTCAATTTGCAAATCATCCAAAATTAAAGGGACCTCCCACACAGTGGCTACGTCCGGAATAAAATCAATTGAACATTCTGAAAACATGACATGTCTTTAGATTTTCTACCCGCTATCATTATATCTGCACAGTTGTTGTACAGTGAGATTTGAACTTACAAATCTTATCTTTCACTTCCTTTCACTAATTGGAAACGCTAATAATTTCCCAGTTCCCAAACCCTTTATTCTTTTATGCAGCTGTTCTTGTTGAATAAAGTTGTATACTGCTGATCCTAGGCTCCTCGTGTCTCTTATCAGTAACAAAAACTTGCTCTCACATACCAATAGAAAACCACACTATTACGAGGTATCCTCGTAATGCGTAGGAAATGGTATGCATGAATTTAGAGCAGAACGGATACATAAGTGACTATCAAATTATCGAGTTAGAAGATTGGCAGAGACTGCTTTTCACAAAGAAACCAAAAGACTACATTATATTACTAACAATTCTCTATTCGCAAATAGGTTTCGCAAATTCCTCGATGCTGATGATTTAATTTAAACTTGTAGTTCTGATGTTTCTTATCTCAATTTTGTTTACATCAACTTCACTCAGCTCTTTTTTCTGTTTCAAGTGTCAATCTCAAAGTTTGCCAGCACTTTTCCTTCATTACAATTGTCATATTTCTAAGCAAAATACCTATTCCCTTTCTATGAGTTTAAAGTATTCAATATTTCTCTCTCGTCTTGACTTTGTCTCCTCTCGTAACCCCCAAAATAACCCTGTAACATTCATGATCTCGACCTTTCTAACACTGGTGAGTAGCTCAATATTAAACAGAGCTTTTAATGAAGTTTGATATGTTTCTAAAACTATCAGCATGGCCTTTGGTAACTTATAATAGGTATTTCATGCTTTAGGAGTCTTAGGCAGCCTTTTGTTAGTATTAATCAACCAATAATTCATACTATCTATCCATTACTAGGAAGGAGTAATAGAAACATGAATATCAACTTATGTAGATATTGTATGTCCTTAACTTTTGGGATGTTTTAGCTTCCAGGTTGAATTCTCGAGCCAAAAAGACATGAGTCATGTTTTAACAGCTCTTACTTGTCATTTCACTTTCTTGGGAACACTTTCCCGATTTCCTTAATATTAAGAGTTTTCACTATTGTGTTAACAATTTTAGCACAAAATAGTGTAAACGAGACAGTTTCAGTCGATAGCTAAACGCTCCAGCAAAATTGTAAAACCTCGTATCTGTTATAAATGCTCCAGAATGAGGCAACAAAACTCAGAAATCGCGAAAAGGCCATCGCTCTGTTTTAGCATGAACTCATGGCGTTTGTGAGCAATTCTCTTGGAAATCGATCTATTTACTGATGTACTGATGTACTGATGTACTAAGCATGGATTGTATATATTTAGGGTAGAAATAACTAAATAACAGTGGCATTGGTAACTCAAGAGGGTCGAACAATAATCCTTAAATTATGGCAATAGAGAATTTCCTTAAAGGCTAAAGACGATTTCAATATTTTATGGGAGCACTCTTTGTTGTGAGAACTGAAAGTGGTTGACTAAAAAATATCAAGGTCTTCTAGTTGACACTATGGAAGACCTTTTATCAGCTTGTAAGAAACGTCTTTGTGTATTTGATGAGATCATGCCTGTTCGTATGCTTTCTAAATAATTTTATTCATGATTCTTGACAATGTAAAATACGTGGTCACGTATGATATCATATTATGCTAATCCAAAGGCTGAAAGGAAACTATAGAAACGTAAATCCTTTATTCTTGTATGCAATATGCATATTTATTAGTTCACACGTTCTGAATCAAATTTGTTACGTTGTTCAACCTTCAAATTTGGAAGCCGGTCGTGTCAGGACATGCAATCTGTTTGTAGACGTTACTCATGCTATTTGACTAAAACATGTTTTTGTGAAGGAAACCTGCGACGTTTATATTGCACAGTTTACAAAGAAGAGAGTCAAAAGAGATCACAGAGTGCCTTAAAATATGGTTGCCAAATAACTCTAGTGTCAATCCATGACAGTTTTAACGCAGGGTTGACGAGATTTTTATCTGAATTTTGTATTAAGATACATTGCAGCAGCCAACAACATCATTCAACTACTTTTTTGACGCTACGTCGTCATACCAGAAACATCATCGTTGGTATTTCCTGTTCTCAGCAGGAGTATGGCCATTGGAAAGTGAAAAGTGAAGAAACTCGGAAGAATTAACAGTTAAACGAATTACAATAAGCCAATCTGGCTGCTTCGAAGCAGTCTTTGTTATGAAGAAGGATTGGTTAACGAGAGATGTCACAAATAACTAATAGATGAAGATAAATCATGGTTTTGAAAATGCAATTCTCGCCTTCAGTAAATTACAACATGAACAAACAAAAGGATCAAGCTCCTCAACAACTTTAAGCCGGTAATTATAGATAGCGAGATAGGACGAAAATGAATGCAAACTAGAGTAATCAAGTCTTGAGCTGTTTTACCTATTGGTGTGTCAACAAGATGAACCTGACATTCAAAAAACTCTTTAGACTGAAGAGGATTATCATCATATGTGGTCAAATGCGCGACATTTGTAAACCGCTAGGAAAACTATATCAGAGTTTTTTGTAAACATGAGGCATGAAGAGGATATACGCAGTATAAAGGAAACCCTCGTCATCATCACCCAAATCAACAAAATTGTTCCTAAGCTTTCAAAATTGTCTCGACTACCGCTTCACGCTAAATCTCAGGCATTGTTCAATTCTTCACTGTCATTGTGATTTAATTGTAAAAAGTGAAATAAATTGTTATGCTCATGGGTAAAAGTTACATTGTTTAAAATGCTTATGATAGTCTATGGTATAAGTAGTAATGAAGATAACATGGCTAAAGCCTTTAACTGATGCGAAACGAGACATTGGTCTACGATATCCAGCTCAGAGGATAGTCTATTTCAGAGCATTTGAAAGCTGAAACTGAAGCTTTCAACTCTTCATTTTAATTCATTAGTTTAGAATTTTACTTGAGAATGTAGAAGTCAGCTATTATTTTATATATCCCACGATTAATCTTGTTTCAGATACTGTCGAGGAGTAAAATTTAAACACGATGGTTATCATGGGGCCAACAAAAGTAGTTCATTGGCGCACCGTCATCGCTATGACTTTTAAGTTGGTTGTGTTGAGTGTTGAAGATTTTCAACTCCTGAGATAATACGCAAAAAGCAAAAAGGTGAGGTACCGTCGCACTAAACTCTGTTTGTAAACACTGGGAAGTTGATTTACTAAAGACAATGAAAAAATCAGTACTTGTTTTATAAATTTCATACTATTTTACATGACAGTATGCTCTTCTTCTGCTCTTATTCCATGGGCATTGCAGCTTGTTGGCAATAGCTGATGCAGTGAGCTTTGTCCAAACTTCTCTATAATTAAAAGACAGTATGCTACTACACACTAGGTTGTTATGATATCATGGCATTTCATAAAGAGACTTAAGTAAACTTAAAAGGAGGAATTGGAAAACAAGTGAAATTGCTAACCAATAGGAAAATTTTTGTATGCTATATTACAAGGTTGCAATTTTTGCAATTTTAAAGAGTGTACTTAATTCGCAAGAAAATAACTTGCCACAATTTGAAAACGCGAGAGAACTTTTTTATAGGCAAAATTCTGTTGAAATGTTTTCATAGTTATTGTGAGCTTTATTGTAAAGCAAAAAACATCCTACAATCCCTGGAATCTGAGGAACTTGATTATGCCTTTATTATCATGATTTACCATTTCCGAATATGAATCTCCCGGCATCTCTTGAACGCAATAGCAGACTTAAAATAAACAAATATGTTTTGCAAGGATTAGATTTCAATCTTGAAAATTTTGGCAGCAGAATATTTCCCAAACATTTTTTAATGAAAAATCAATTTTCTCTCTGACTTCACAAGGTCAAGAACAATTTTCTCTGATTTCCTAAATGCTCTTTTTCACCTTTGAGAATATAAATGCTGAAGTAGATGGGAAATGATCAGAGATTAATTTTTCTCACATTTGCACAACATTGTTGTGCTTGTATTTTGCAATCAAAGAGAGGACTGGTTATGTTTCCTTTGCAAAGTAAAGTGCTTGTATTTCTATTGTTCAAACAAAGTACGTTTTGAAAATGTAACACTTATATATATATATATATATATATGTATAACACTTCCGTTTGATATAGTAATAAACGCCTGCAGGAAGGTAATTTGCCTTCTTTAATAAAACATTGAATTTGGCGTGTACTTAAGCCTCGTTACTGCAGAACTTGATCCTCACATGTAGGAAAGACTGAAGGAAGATTGAAGAAACACGCCTTGTCCAAACAGACAATGATGTCTAAACAGTGTAACTATA
This sequence comes from Carybdea cf. marsupialis auct. non (Linnaeus, 1758), assembly GCA_010016065.2. NCBI lineage: Eukaryota > Metazoa > Cnidaria > Cubozoa > Carybdeida > Carybdeidae > Carybdea > Carybdea cf. marsupialis auct. non (Linnaeus, 1758). The sequence continues at coordinate 4,844 of JAAAKL020017004.1, read as the reverse complement.
TGAATCCTGTTATATCAGAGTATCGGGTTTTAAAAATAAAGCCCCTGAGCTTATTTCGGTTTGTTTATTAAAGGCCTTGTTTCGGTAATCAAACAACTTTTGCAAGCACATTCTACAATAATTTCTATTCTTGGGAATGTCACCACTTATATGCCTGCACCTTGAATTCTTGTGTAAAAAAGTGTGTAAACGATATTTAATATTAATAAAACAATATAACACTACTCAATTTTTCTGCATTGAATTCATTACTTTATTGGTATGGTATTTGCTCAGTCCATATATTTTTTCTGTTTCTTCCAAGGCAGCTCATTACACCATCAACGCTCACCAACAACAATTACTGTGTACATTGACCGTCTTATACCTGTCAGGTTAGTGCTTTTCTGTCGGTTTCATGTCCAAACAAGCGAAGCAATTTCAAATTTAAATAATAGGTGTATCTTTGATCTAATAGTTTTTATTGCTTAAAAGGTGGATGAATTTATGTCAATGAAAGAAATAACCAAGGAGATACTATCGTTTAAAGTTTTGATCTCATATAAACCACTTATAATGGAATTGAGGAGATCTATTCTACGGAACCACAAATTCCAATGTCTGTATTGAAATCTCTTTGCTTATATTCCGTTGAAAGCCTGCGGTGTTTTGTCTCTCTTTCTATGTCAGGGGGGAAACATGATGGTTGGAATGTTCTAAAGAATTTAGCATGTCAGTCAAGCAGCTGTTCCGCTTTAGAACCAAATAATCTATACTCGAATCTTTTACTGTCTACAGCATCGCTTTACTAATGTTATTTGTGGATCCCTTCTGGTTTCGATTGCTACAAATTGGATTTAGTGATGGTTTCCATGATCTATATTGAGTTTTCTCTTTGCAAATGACCTCTCCTCTACGACGAGTTACAGAAGACGAGGCTGGAAACAGCAGTCTAGTCATATATAGGAGCATTTGCTTTCCTGTTGTAACCAAATAGTTGTGTTCCGCAAGAGCGTTTAAGATCTAGGATAGAGCAAACAAGTTTATGGATGAATACTTGACATACATTTTGCAGCAAATGAAACTGAAAAAGTCGAAATCTAGTTAGTTATAATGTGACATTGGATGTCAAATCTGTAATCCATTGCTAGGTAGAGTTGTAATGTGCTTTTTGTAACTTAGATTTTGATAGAGTTAGACATAAAGTATAAGAGACATTATCCATTCAACTAGCGGGCAGAAAGCTACATTCCAAATCACAACTTATTAGGTTGTTAAGTTACCTTATCAGAAGTGCAAGTAGTACTTAGAATTGTAGGATATGTAGGACAGTAAAAGAAGAACCTCTTAATGTACATATAACTGACAGAAGCAGGTATGAGGTAGAGTACTTTGTAAGATACAATGCCATATGGTCACTTATAAGGAATTGTAAATCACCAAGACAATCTGAAATAAACACATGACACAATATAATCTCGTTGGAGGGATATTATTTCTTTTCCGAAACAAAATCATGGCTTTCATTCTTTTGATACGAATCACACTACAATGATAAATGCATTAGACATTGTCTGCCATTATTTGAATGATTACCTCTACTTTTTTACTTTTTTGTGGCATACTCGATTTAGAGCGTTGCCGTTTAGAGTGTGCAATGTCCTGGGGAGAGAGCGCATTTACGGGATTGATCTCCCGTTGCCTTTCCCAACTGATGCTCTTTATAACAGGCTAAGAGGAATTCGAACCGACGAGGCATGTGAGTCCAATTCCTCAACCACCAGACCACGGCGGCTCTACCTCTACTACTAATCAATTTAATGTTCACCACTTCTACGTCCACTCAAATTGAAAACTCTATAGGGACTACTTTCACTACTATTTTGTTAAGTAAGACATATAGTTGATTTAAATTGTTGTTTAATCATAAATACTACTAGAAGCAATCAAGAACATTACCAGTGCTGGTGTTTGTAGGCTTGTTCCGCACCCACACAACTGAAAGAAGCTGCTTGTAGATTTCCCTCGACTGCATTAACAGACTTGAGATATGCCGATATTGATTCGGGCATTACAAGTTTACATCAGAAGAATGCGAGGGTGGAGGCTGGTATAAATGGATCACCATCATCTGTTCTAGAGCAAATATGGTTTGCTGAGCTGGTGACAACTACGACCGTCTTCTTGGAAACAGCAGTTAATTATTTCACATTAATCTGTTGAGCCTTACCTTGTTTCTTTAGTTACTGAGTTAAAATGAGGCCATGACACGCAAAGGAGGCTAAGAGTAAATGGTCCTCCGTTCTTCTAGACTGTCCTTGGCCATTCGTAGCGGCTAACTACAAAGTTTTAATTTGGTCTTCCTTTTCTAGGGCTATTTTGGCCTTCTAAATCCTACTTAATCAAGTATTGCAAACCTTGTCTCCCTATGTTACATTGATAATAAATAGTTATTCTGCTTTGTTCTTTCATTTCCACGTGTAAAAAAGTGAAACCTGTCTTTTTTCATCACACGCTTAATGGACAAGAGCCAATTAACGAACCAATATTTTCATTGCTTTGATTGGAATAACAGTTTACGGTAATCAATAATTTTCCAAATGTTTTCAGTATTGATAATTAAACATTTTCATGACCAGGGGTGGTAAAATAAATACATTGTATTCCTGTTAAAATTGTTTTGCTCAAAACTACCCATTTACCACTGAAAATATTAAGCAATGTTTTGCTTGCTTTTATGTTAAATCACGAGATAATGAGAGGAGTGGAAACAAAACACTAAATGATTCGATCTAAGCTTTTTAAGAGTAATTTGTGCTAGTAGTTAGTATCCTGTACGTACCTGGTGAGATTCCATTTTCTTTGCTGAACTCCCAAATTTCAAAATTTGAATGTTTCCCATCACTCTCTTTCTTCGTTGTCTCATAACGTGCAGATAAAACAATCCTCGTCGTATTCTTATATATCGCTTCTTACGATGCCTAACTTAATGTTTGTGTTACGAAAGTAAAAAATTCCGTTAAGTTGTGGACTTCTGCTTTATCAAACCTCTGGAATCACGTATCGCTGGGGGCTTGGACAAACTTTTAAAAATCTATTGACTATCATAAGCAAACGTGCAGCAGTCTCAAAAGGCAAGTTACGCCTGTCGTTCCTAACGTTTACTGAGTTTTTACTTAAAAACCCGACAAGTGCGGAGAAGATTCTTTCAAGGTATTACCCAACAACATTATCTAGTTCACTTTGTTACTAAAAAAACCTGCATTTCTTGTTGTAAAAATTGATTACTTTTGCTGAGAAAATGAGGGGCTTTGAATAACTAGTTATTGACGTGTTACGTGTATACATTTAGTTTTTATCGGCATTTCACAACTCTCTTCTTGCCAGCAAATCTTTGCGAAAACGTTTCCTCTTGTAATCCAGACAGTATTTACTATGACCAGTGTCTGACAAATGCATTTTGCAGAATGAATCCATATCTACGAAGAAACAATAGTTATTCTTACAGTTTACAAAATTAATACAATATTTTAACCTGGTGGAAAGTTTGCGTAAATGAAGAATATGCAGTTTTATGTTTATGATCTTGTTTTGGACAGGGAATATTCCTTGTTATTATAGCTACACTCTATCTACAAGGGTGTTTTCTCCTTGATGCCTTTTGTTGCAATTTGGCCTTCATTCTTTGTGTGTCGGTTTTTTCTTTAATTGATATTTTACCAGCACAAATAATGACTGGGTTATTTCTTATTGCTCTTTTACTCTATCTTATTTTTATTTTTATTCATTTTCATATCACAATAATACATCAGCTGGCGCATCCCAGCTTTCCGCGATTAGTAGCTTTTAAGGTGCAAGAGAGTCGATACAGCAATTAAGATTCTGTAGCAGTGCTTTGACGCAACGTTGCCACGGGTTACTGCAAACAAAGCCAGAGGTTAAGTCTACATCTTACAAAAGCCTTCAATTTTGTCACAGACCCAGCAAGTCCTGAAAGATGAAATACTTGAGGACGTATAGAATGTTATGGTTATTGTTGGTACCATGTTTAGGTGAAAATGTTCCACATTGTGACTATTTATATTCAAGAAACATAGAAGAGCATTTTTAATCTCTATTTTTAAACTGGAAGAAGAGACAGGTTTGGCTTTACTCCATTGAGACCAAATACGAACGGGTCCTTATCATGCCCTTGCTTTCCCATTGGCTAAAAAGATCATGTGTGCCAAATTTGGGCCAAGGAGATTAAAAACTGTAAATATTTTCAACGCTGAGCATTGTGGGTAAGTTGGTTCCCCGTTTTTAGTAATAGTTGAAAATGATCTGTGCCTTGATGTTAATTTGGTTTAAAGTTACAGAACCAACAGACCATACGGCGCATAAATTGGGAAAAGGATAACACAAATTTCATAAAGAAAGAGAGAATAAAGGAACACCATGTTACCTAATCCCGTTTAAAATTACGTTTTCCTAAAAGCCATATACGTTTATGGCTTTGGCCGTACTCATAATGCAATTTTGAAAAGATAACTCATTGTACGCAGTAGTATCCTTAAGCAAGGTATGACCCACACATTGCTACTGGCTTGGACTTCTGTATGAATCTGTATGAGCGCTGTATGAGGCAGCACTTGAAAATTCAGCAACCCAGGTTGTCTTGGAGTTCCCAACGCCAGGGTATTATATGTATGAATTGTAAACCATTTTAGAATGGTTTTTGACTAGACATGGCATTATAGAAAGACAATTCATTATCATGAGTATTATTATTATAATTATTATCATTATAGGGTGATTGTCTTAGCCCATTAATATTTAATCTTGTCATGAATACCTTTGTCCAGTATATTAAATCTGATAAGTTT
>JAAAKL020017003.1:0-10789 GCA_010016065.2 Carybdea cf. marsupialis auct. non (Linnaeus, 1758) | reverse complement strand
AATAAACATGTCTTGGGTGGAATTTTTCTCCAAAATTAATAAGCGTCCCGGCCCGATTATTCCGGACTCGAGAGTAGTTAGCATTTTTAGAGCACTTACATATTGTGGAGGGTATCGAGTTCGATATTGTGGATCCCGAAGGGATATGTGTTAAGAGTTACCGATAGAAAACTGTGCTGTTGGAACAGAGAACTTAATAGATGGCAGATAAAGTGGTGTTTAAAATTGTGGTGGATTTATTAAGGCAAGCCTATTCTTGAAAACGTTTAGGGGGGCTGAGCCCTCCCAGCCCCTGTTCACGAGCCGCCACTGGTAAATTCTAGCAAAGTACATCTCGATCTATTCTAGCAAAGTAAATCTCTAGCGTTGCTAGCATTTTATGCATCCCCTTCTTCTCCGCACCCAGAGGATCTTACTAAGAAGCTTTGTTAGTCAGATAAAGCTTTATACTATGCGAGAACACCCACCTGTAAGTCCCCATCTGGATTTACGAGTGGAAGTAATAGAAGTATTGACAACAATGTAATGCATAAAACATTTACCGCTGCCTCCTTCTCAAAAGCCGGGAGTGAGTTACTGTGCTGTCCTAACGGTTACGAGGAATTGCATCGAATATCATCACTACTGAACTTTACTGTGGACATCCTCATATTTTTTATTATCCAATATTTAGTATGATGATTGACTAAAATCAAATAACAAGTTTAACACATGTGATATAAATACAAAAATTACAAATACTATAAACCAAATATACCTATTGATGAAAACAGCGTGATGCTTCACCCTCAAAACATTTTTAAAGAATTGAGTGTCATTATAAACTAAACATACTAACAATACATACATACACTAATCGTAACAAGCCCTACATCAACTTAACGTTCTACGTATATATAATGAAAACATAAAACATCTTACCTAATTTGGTATGTAATCGTATAGCAGAATACGTGACTAGCACATGACTAGCAAGGTTTTACCTACAACCTACTGAACCTAGTCCAATCTATTTGGAGGCAGTCACTTCAGAATCATAAAGTGGCAAAAAACTGCCTTACGCCAATTCAAAAGGATGATGATTAGACGTAAAACGAAAGCGACAGGAAATGGAAAGACATCAAACAAGTAGCAGAAGAAGAAAGTTCTTAAAACAATTCCTGAACTGTGAAATCGTGATGAATACGCAGCTATGGTAACGCCACAGTTACACCTTACTCAGTCCTCTTGTTCTATGAGGATTGTGGCTAATGTTCGATTTCCCCCGATCTATATGCATGATAGTGAACAACCGTTATTTCGAATGCGGCTTAAGTTAAACAAATTTTAAGGCCCAAGAGTTTTGATCACTAGAAAATGACTGCTTTTGATGGTTAATTGAAACAACATGTTCGTCCTTTGTATGTTTAAATTGGTTTGTGATTGTGGCTTATTGTAATCTGCGGGAAAAAGCGGAAACCAACGGAAAATAGCGGAAAATACTTATAACGATCTTACTTGAGGAACTTTGTTGAAAACATCACTTTAACGAATCTCACCAGTCTCCAAGACCTCTACCAGCATACTTTCCTCCTACGAAAAACCGTTTCCGTTTAAGGTGATGGTTTCACCGAACTGCTTCAAGTAACACCGTTGTAAGTATTTTCCCGCCATTTTCCATTGGTTTCCGCTATTTTCCGCAGATTACAATAAGCCCCCTGTGTATTTCAGTTCAGCGTATGTCTAGAAAGAAGACATAACAGCGTCATTTAAAACATCGAGATCGTGCTTAGAGAAGAACTGTAGTTAGTATCCTCTCCTCGACTGAACAGATACACCTCTTCCCTTAGGATCCTGCCATTCTGGTCGTCTGGAAATGGAGCGAAATTTGTTGTATGACTCATGTAGCCGTAGAGCACGCGATAGATTTCAGTAGTGAGCAATAACAGAAAGGAAATACACATAAAACAAGATTCGGACTGGAATGCTTACTCAAAAATCATTTCTTTCGCAAATAGTTACATCTCTTTTACGCCAGCGTCACCTAAATAAGGTACATTTTCAATTGTTGACTCAATACATCGGTATACAGGTCACGCAACGATGATACGTTGTGCGCACAGGTTCATGGCTAAGGGTTATTAGAAATGTCCCCCAATTAATTGATGAATTCCTAAACTGTGCGGAAATACGAGAAATTCGGAACGTTTTCCGACTCCCTTATGTAAGCAAAGCCACCCCCAGTCGCGATAGTTCTTAACCAAGGATGCCAGGATGCTGTCAAAATCTATGACTTCATTTCAGCAATGAAAGGGGAGAGGGGGAGAAAGTGTGGATGTCATTACGCTATTTGAAATGCATCATATTTTTATCAGTTAAGTCAATAACAATAACGTAAGCAAATATATCTTTTATTTATACATAAGATCAATATTGATATGTACTTATTCTCAAAGGGGTAGTGAGAAATGTTTGTCGGCTTTACGGGGATATGAAGCATAAGAGGTTAAAAACTGTTACCCAAGCATCTATGGGCCTGTGAGCATAACTATGCATTTTACAAAAACTATTTCCAATAACGACATAATGTGGATCATATATCTTTTTTTACTATAACATCTATTTGATCCCATCCAGACTTGGGGAAGGGACTAATAGACCCATGGATCAATATTTTCCCCGCTATGTCATAAACAACATACCCAATCTTTTTGGAACTTTTTACTTTTTGTTAAAATTTATTGAGGACTATTTTCATAATAAAATTCTTCAAAAATTTGCTAATGATGATGTCATATTAGCCACAATGACAAGTCCCCAACAAACTACACAAAATGTCTATGAAATAAAACACTTAAAATAAACCTGATTATGGTATAAATCAGTTTAATTGCATTTAAAATCGCTCTTTCCACTTAATTCTACATTTATTATCATTCAGACCGAGAAATTAAGCTCACATTTTTCATCGGTTAAAGATGAATCAACAATGCCTGCATGAGTCGTTTCACACCAAAGTAACATAACTCGGGGATTTATTTGCCCTGTGGGTCTACTAGCCACCCCATTGCCCTGAGAGCCCCCAAATAACCCAGTGTGGATACGATTAACTTAATTTTACCGCATCTCTAATGAGAAAATGACAATATAACCTTGTTAGTTGTAGTTGCAAAGGTTTTAGCAGCAGCAAGAGCAGGGCTGCCTACTAATAAACATCCACACATCCGTCATAGATCCACGATCATAAAAGTGAGGGGAAAGTGTCAGAAATTTCCTTTTATAGTCTGACAATTAGTAAGATCTAAACATAATGCCATTTCTCTTTCATCAGTATAAACAAATTAAACTGAAACTTGACTTAATACCATTCTAAATCATTCTGTATTATGTTAATTACCTCAGGACATACAAAGAACCAGTAATGATTCTACAAATATTTTTAACATACAAAATGAATAGTGGGATTCAATGTCACAAGGACTGAACACTTCATGCGTGTCTTTCTCTCTGCACCTAGAGCCTATGAAAGAAACAGACAGGCTCCTCATCTGGCTGTTGATGCCTGTTCCTTATGGTACCTTATCTTAGTTCTCATTTTGTTCAGGTCCCACATGCATTAAAAGGTGGGGTTTGGGATTTCTGATTGCAAGTCCTTATTAAAGTGTTGGGAGAGTATATGATCATTGTATAGGCATTGTAAGCATAGGGGTGATGGCCCCCTGATGAGATGTCCAATTTTGCTCCCTCCTATTCAAACTCTAAACAAAGGACCAGTAGTGCTATATCACCCCAAGTTACGAATACGTGCAGTTATGCCCCTGTGAAGATAATGCAGTTGAAATTAAGTTTTGTTTGCCAGCAAACTGTTCATAACCTTATAAAGAGGTACAACGAGTTACTTTCCATTTATTTAATACTTTTTATTACCAAGGAGTGTCAAATCAACTTCTTAATGGAACCCTATACGTACACATTTCATACTTAAAGAGCAGAACAGGTCTATATTGTGTCATTTAGGTCCATTTCCATAAGCTTATCCAAATTTACTTACAATTATTCTTAGCATGACTAACAGAATGTACAATGGGCAGGATTTTCTGGTAAGAAAGCCAGTGACTTCCTCTTCCTGTTTCAGTCACCTGTGTGACACACAGGTGAGCAACAGCTAGTCTGTAAGGTTTGAACTAAGGATTATGTAAAAATGCAAGGGTTTAGATTCTTTGTTGTTATTTCAAGAGGAGTGTTAATTTTAAATGGTGGAAGATCATGGGCTAAAATAAGTTTGAAGGGCCTTATAATGTCATACATGACCATTGGTTCTGACAAGATCATCCATCACTGGGGCCTTTGAAACCATATTCCCTCCAGTGCTCAAATACAAACGTCTTGGTTTGTGACATTAAACAGCTCATCCACAAAGAGTCAAAAGCCAAGTACCATGGCCTGGCTGGACACCTCCTACACTATTGTACAAAATGTGGATTGATACTAAGGTCAGTAGATATCTTGCCTCTGGAGTAACCTGAACTAGATTTATGTTGAGATTTCAGGGTCTCATTTTCAAAGAAAATCAAAAGTGATGGTACAAGAGCAAAAGATAACATGGATCTTGGAAAGGATTTTGCATTATCAGATAATAAACAATTCTTTATCTGGGTTGTATGGATCACAGTGCAAACCCTCCAAAGTAAAACTGATTCAGCTATGCTCATGCCAAGTGACTTCTGCTTGATTTGTGTTTGAGAGGAATAGTAGCTTGAGAGACTGAAAACAAATCGGTTAATCAAATACTTATCATTATCAATAAGAACATTTGTTGGGTAGAACCATATGCTTTTATGTCATTTCCACTTGTATTTCAAATTCACATGACCTACAAATATAAACATTCACTTCCCCATGAGGTTTTTCTTCCCCCTGTGAATGCTCAGAAACTCTTCCTTTCTTGAATTGCTGGCCTAGCATTACGTCTTTCAAATTCTTGAGATAAGTCATGGACTTCTCTTAGTATATGCCATAATTCAAAAAGTGGAGATAGGTAGTGGGGCTACATACTGATTGCACAGCCAAAAGTTGATGACTTTCAGAACTCCTCTTATCAATCAAAATATGATAGTTCCTTTTTTTAAAGAGCAATGTATTACCTTCCTCCATCTCATTGACATCAATGTACGTCCCAAAAATAAAAACAGAACAATAGATTTGGAGACCAGAAGGTTATTACCTTATGTGTTTTGTCCACTCACAATACACATACAGAAACTAGGGAAGTCCTGGACATAACATTAAGATATGTCAGCCAAGATGGAATGCAGTATAGGCTTACCTTGTCTTATATGTACCTTGCTGCTGTATTTCTTTTCATGGTGAATACAATAATGTTTGGGGATTAGCTACATCAAAGACTGTTGTGGATGGCAACAACAGTATGAACTTCACTACATATGGAAGCAAGAAAATTCATCTGGAAAGAGCATGGATGCTGTCATTAATCAGAAGAACCAAGAGGATGCAGAATTGAAAGCATCGATTGTGGGCAGAAAAAGAGGTTGGAATGTTTATGCTAACAGTGCATCAAGAATTTCGATACGTATTGTAGCACCTACACTCTTCAAGGCTTTCTGCCACTACTGGGTGACAATAACACCTTTGAACAATGAATTTCATTATCTCATTGACTCTTTTTAGGATCTAACGATTTATGTTTTAAAAACATATTATGAAAAAGCCAGATATAATCACAGCATCATGATGTGCCTCTTAAGGAGAAGTCTGATTTAAGTCTCATGGACCCCAACAAGACAAAAAGGAACTTTAAGACCCTACTTTTCATGGAATCATTGATCTCAAAAATCAGTACACGATTTTTATAAGCAACTCAGTTGCTTAGGTGTGAGGCCTCGATTTGGTCCAAAATCTAAGCAACAAGCCAAGCAACTCAAGGCCTCAAATTCAGGAGGGACTATTTTTAAAACGCCTGAAAAACAAATCAAGAGACATTTTTCATTAAGAATTGATCACAAACTGTTGATATATAACAAATATGACACTGTTGATAATGTGTCAAGCAAAGAGATCCAAACCTCATTTGGTATTTCATCATTTACAACAAGCTCGGCATCTCTCCCATCACCTAAGCAACTACTTAAGCAACTCCAGGCCTGATTTTGGAAAATTGCTAAGCAACTCGAGGCCTGACCCCGAAAATGGTGCTCATATAAAAAAACGTGTAACGCGGAAGTAAATCAAATGAGAATTGGGCAAACATTGTTTACTCCAACGTTCCTAGTAAAACAATGATACATAAATCATCCAATATTACCCGAATCCGAGTTATTTTATCCTTATCTTGAGTTTCCAGGTAACGTTTTCTCTAATTTCGACGCACCCACTTAATAACTTTGAAAGAATGCCACATTTTATTGGGGATCAACCCATAAGAAGGCAGTCTGGTGTACAATGGTCAAGTAGAGTACAATACATTTATTAGCGCCCTAGTATGAGAGGCGTTATTTAAAACCGTCATTTGTCCTGCAGCTCCAGCTAGCTGTTTATAGGGGTTTTTTGCTCGTCCGCTCCCTGTGGATCGTAGAAATCCAGCTCCGATCTCTAAAAAACACTGGATGGAGCATCTTCTGTCTCAAAGCGAGGTAAGTCGTTGGACGCCACCTTAGTTCCCATCAAACAAAGTTTATAAACAATGGTGCCTAACATGGCGGACCTTCCCGCACTATATTTTAACTTATGGGCACTAGTATTTATGACCACACTTCTTCACTATTGGAAACAATGGAAAGCTCGATCCAGTCTTTTTAAAAGATCGGTGAGATGCAGCAGCTACACACAAGGGGCTGACGTTCCTTTTCCCAACATAGCCACGTCCCAGTTTTACAACTTCGCATGCTGAAGTGCGACCAATCTTGTGGAAGGATGTCGCAGTGAGACTAGGAATGGAGCCCCAGAATCTCACGACCATCGGATTTTGAGTCAGCTGTTCTAATCACTCATCCGATTCTGCCTATGGTATAGCCCAGGTTTGCGCGCGTGCTCCATGTTGAGGCCAGAACCACGAATCTGGAGTGCAGGAAATGGTTTGGGTGAATGAGAATTTAAACCTATACTACGTACAAAAGCTTTCTTAGCAGACTAGTTAGGGTGAAGAAGTTAATGTCCACACTAGCATTTTATTTTTCAAGGGGTGGAAGTCTCTTAACTTTGATACGAAAAATTGAAAATAACACAAGCATTTTGACGCCCTAACAGTTTGCATTTACGGACATGACTTGGCGAAAACCCAGGGGCTTCCAATGATCTGCGAACTAGAAACCCTAACCGTAAGCCACCTGTTGAAAATCGAACATCACCTTTTTGTGTTGTTTTTGCTCCCAGACAGCAAAAATGGTCAGAGAGGACCTAAATATTGAGTATATAGGAGCAGCGAAGTATCAACAAGCAAATCCAATTGAGGTAGGCGTATTATATATTATTTATTTTACGCTCATTACGGCTAAACTGTCTTTTTTTCCTTTGTTTCTTTTTCGTTAACGTTTGCCGTTATTATTGGATTTCTTTGCAGCTTTTTGTTGGGGTTTTTCTGTATAAAATCGATTTCTGTTTCTATTCCTTTTATTTGTGCCCTCTCTTCGTTGTTGTCATTTTGAATTTGATGTCTTTTGCATTTTGTTAGTCTTTGCACATCTTTTTGCCCAAATCAAAGGCAATCATGTTCAGTTAAGGGGGTCGCTAACCGAACGTGATGACCACCGATCGGAGGGTGTGAAATTTATTAACGATTGATAGTAGCAGGGTTGGTTGGTTGACAGCAGTTTTGAATGATCCTCAACACTATGATCAGCCACAGAAAGATCATTGGAGATAGAAACCAGTCTCCTGCATCCGAAGCGAAATACAATCAAATCAGACGAAAGGAGGAGAAGCAACTTCATAATCGATAAAATCTGATTTAAGGGTATAACATATGAATAATAATGATTTTGATAATCATGCCACCGACGGTAGAAGTAATTCAAAGATGAAGGAGATATTGTATCATGACATTCAAGGTACCGAAATCGATCTTGCGAGGGTGACATTAGGTCAGACATCTCAACAGCTGTGTCGTCCTTCTCCGTATCTGTCTTTGTCCCATTTGTCTTTATTACCGACGAAGCGATGCGTGCTGGATACACTACCACAGCTAAAGGTTTGTCTCGAACTTGAATCCATATCGGAGTTCCTGCTTCGAATTAGCGCCACAGTTCATCTGACTCGTAGGAAGTTGTCTTGTGATACAAATCGATTTTATAGGAGACTTGCATGATTCAAAACTAAACGGACCGTCCAGAGAAAGAAAAAAAATAGAAAAATTATTCAATAATTCGGATCCTACGATGTAAGTTATCATTATGTATCCCAAATCGATTTGAGCGATGATCACAATTGTTATTCTTTACCGAAAACAATCAAACAAACATTTCATTGTTCTTGGAATTCGTGACACAAACGTTTGGAAAATATAAGAGTTTTTTGGCACAAACTCGCAGGATCTATGTTCGTTCGTATTTTAAAAACATTGTGGCTGAGCTGTAAATTGTAATAAACATTGCTGTTATTACCCCCTCAGAATGCCCTTCATTTAAAAATATTTGTTTTTAGAATGTAGTTTAGAACTAGAGACTAGAGATTATAGATTCTGCTTTCGTATTTCAGAAGGTCGTCACGACGGAATCCGTCATGATACACTTCATCAGAGTCTTTCTTGTTGATATGTCGTATTTTCTAGTGTAAAGGGATAGTGTTCGTGGCACTTATTCCTCACGAATTCATGACCTGAAGCAGTTATGTTTACATATACTCATGCTGCGCTTTCCAAAAGGAAGGGAAAAGTGGGAAGTGTCCTCTTTGCCGAATCCGTGGCTTTAATTGTTTCCCTAGAAAGGAAATTTTTTCTCTCCTTGGACCTACTGTGTTATGAGATGTCATTATTTTGCAGAATAGCGTTTCATTGTGAAAATCTGATTTCTGCTGATGAGAAATTGTTTTCTTTTTTTATGTAGCGAGTCAGTAAAATTCAAACTCAAGAAAAAACCGCTTATGAGAAGCTTGATCAAGCAAAGAAGATTGCAGTTCCAAACAAGTAAGTCCTATCTCTCGTGATTATTTTGTGCTAACTTACGTTCTTCACTTGAATCGTGAATTCTCTCTTCCAGATAAGAATTGCATTCAATACTTCTCTTTCTCTCGATCGCTATAAATAATGTTCATCTACTAGTAAAGTTGGACCTTTGTCGTCTGCCGCGACCGTGTTTTTATCTTTTAGTTCAATGTGTTTGAGCTTGTTTGCGTTTCCATACAGTTCTTCAATGTTATCTGTTCATACCGTGGCCAATTCCTCATGCCATATTTCCATGCTTGTCTAAACCCCTTGATGTAATTTTCCTCCGTTTTGCTAGAAATTAATCGTTTCACAGACTCATAAAACATGTCAACCTGTCCAGATCTGTCTAGGTTTACCAGCTCAGTACAACGCTCCGCCCGCCACTTTTTCCTTGCTTTATCTGTTTCTCGTAGTAGCTCGTTGTCCAGCTTTCTATACATACGCTATCCTTCATCTGAATTGACCTGCTTCCACTTTCTTCTTTCATTCATCTTTTGTACCATTTCGTCGGTAATCCATGGTTGTTTTGCCCTCCGGTTCTCTTTTCTGCCTAGAGTATTTTCAGCACTTTTTATAACAACGTTCTTTAGTCTATTCCAATCTTCCTCTAAGGTATGTTCTTCATCAATTTGATTTACTTTGCCCCCATTCGTTTATTTTATGATTTATTCTACTCTATTCAAATTATTGTATCATATCTTCGTCTTATGGTGCACTATACTAAATTGTACTATGCTATACTATATCATACTATAATATACTATACTATACTATAATATGCCATTCTATACTATAGCATACTATACTATACCATACCATACTATACTATACCATATCATATCATAGTATAGTATACTATACTATGCCATACTATACTATACCATACTATACTATACTATACTATACTATGCTAGGTTGTACATAGTAATTTATTTCATGCTGAACGTTTCTATACTAAACTATGTTATATTTTAGTAGACAATGCTGAACTATCCTGGTTCATCCTATCATGCCTTATACTGTACTATAATAGAATGAACTTTTCTTTACTATACTATACCCTATTATACTATACTTCACTATACTATACTATAGTATAATTTCCCATACTATAATGTTCTATGATATACATTACTATACTGCCCCTTCATACCTGCCTACCATTTTCCTAGTACTTGATACCCATCAAAGGGATGCGCTATTTGATTAATTGAGACAATGCAATGCGATGCCATGCCATTCCTCTCCATACTATGATGCACTGTAATGTGTTGCAGCCAGGCATCGTGTAATTTTCTGTTGTTGTCGTAACTGTACCGCAGCATTGTTATCTGTCTGGTTTAGAGCATTGCATTTTCTCGACTAATCTTAGGATATCCGAAAACGGCAAAGTATGGCCGTGAGTTCTAAAAGGTTGCTTTAAATACCACCGACCTGGGTTCGATTTCAGCACTGGGAAGCTTTGAAAACTTCTCTTTACCATAGTCAGGGGGCCCACCCAGTCCATATTAGGGAAATTGGGGAGACGGACACTCAAGAAGCCCGTCGGGTGGATTGTACCTGTGTTTAGATAGCACAGCCTTGTCACACATGTGTCACGCTGAACATGCTTGAAGAACACGTGAAGGGTACAAGTGACTGTGGTCTACTCAG
>JAAAKL020017002.1:0-10789 GCA_010016065.2 Carybdea cf. marsupialis auct. non (Linnaeus, 1758) | reverse complement strand
CCTTTCACTCAGCGGCCTCAAATCGCATCAAAGGGCACATCGGCGTCGAGACGCTCATCCGTCGTAACGACGGGAGATGCCAACATATATATGGTTGTATGTATGTATGCATGCATGTATTTACTTTTCTGCTCTGTGAAGGAAAACCACAAATACAATTAAAAATGTCCATCAATACTCCATTTTCTAAAAGCTAAATGTATACAAAAATATGGCACAAAATACTACTTATAAAAATATCTAGTTAAAAAATGGCAGGGATGACCTTAAAAAGTCTCATTAGCCTTATTTCCATTAAGGTGTGTAAATAAATGAAAAGAATTTCAAAATGTTATTAGAAATCACACAGCCCCCAACCTCTTTGGCTCTTGTAACAGCCCTTGGTCATAATAGAACACATAAAGGTTATCTTTTTCCTTCCAAGATATTTTCCTTTAGTTTATGTTTAAATGTTTTTGCGTTGTTCGTGGACTTAAGCTCAATTTAGCTCAACTGTTCCATATTTGAGGTGTTAGGTACAATAAGCATTTCTATCCCATGTTTGTTCTCCCCAATGGAAGGTGTAATTTAGAACTAGATTTTCCGATTATTTGCTTTTGGGTGTTGGAATTAACATGATTTTGGTTGGTTTTGGAATGAAACCTTTAAAAAAGTTAAATATTGGTACAGACAGAAACTGATTGACTCTGTGGTTTCCTGACAGGCAACTCAGATCTTAGAAATTATTTATTCCAATATGTGCTGTGTTTGCTAAGTTTGATCTGAAGAATTTCTGATTTTGCCTTGTAGCACACAATTTTGACCTTACTTTCTTTGCATTGATCTCCTTCAAGCCTCGTCCTCCACTTGTTGGCCCAAATTTGATTGTTCGTTACTGGCCTGTTCCTTGATATAATTCCTTATATATTGCTTATGTCTTTCCGACGTAGATATGAAACATTTATAATATCCCCCACTAATGTCATCACTCGGCAGCCTTTGCCACGTTCTTCTCGCACAACTTCAATTTAACTAGTTGCCCTTTTTCTTTATGATCTCTTTCTTTACTATTTTGATGATCAATGTCAAGATCAATGTCTTCTTCACACCCATGACACTCATAAAATTCCCTCTCCTCTGGATCGAATGCAATTGTACCTCTAGTGGTCAGAACATTTTTTGGTATTTTGCTTATTGTAATGATCTGAAAAGCCTCCGTCTGTTCCTTTTGCCGTAACTTGAGTGTCCTTTACGCAAAACCTTGTAAGAGGGCTCCAAACTGCACTGCTGGCCGCCGACATGTTTGCCTCGTATAGAAATTTTCGGCACCAACAACTGAACCTATCCATATCAGAGCAAGAAAACCGTTGCTTTATAGACAAAGAGAATATGTCTTTTGATTGGGCCTTTTCGGTTAACAGTTTTATTTCACAGACACTGATTAGTCAAAACTTCTTCTCAGTTTCAATTCTAACGATTTTGTACTCTGAGGAGTGTCAGATGAAAAATGCTTTTTAAGTACTAAAATGTTTTTACTGTTTCGTGCAGTTTTAGTTGTAGATATGTGAAATGCTGTCATGATGAACGTAGTTCCGGGCAGGAGGTAGTGAAGCAAAACTTCCGCGACGGTTTGGCGATAAACTTGATATAGGTCAATCAAGAAAAGTTGTTGCTAACATTGATAACGATAGATGAAATTGATTTTAGACAAGTCACTACAGTTCATCAAGATTGATAGAAGTGTTTGATGTTTAGGCCTGCAGGAGGTATAATTTAGAGGAGGAAAACTGCAGGCCCTCTTATACGTCTTTATAGAAGCGAGCGAAGATCAAAATCAAGGTCAGCTGCCAAATCAACAATAGAAACATTATGCCGAAACGTAAGTACAGAGTGAATTTTGGGCATAGAGGGCTAGTTTACAGACTATATCATCAGACAAATCTTTGATGAAAAGGAGAAAAAGAGCGGGACAAATTAAAAATCTTTGGAGGCGTCAGCATAGGTGAACCAATTTGGGAAGATTTGTCTATCGAGGACAATTTGAATATTCTCATCAGTAAGAAATAAATAAAGTATCCAACATACTCCCCAAAGCTTTCATAAGCTTTGAGCTTTCTGAGAAGCCCTGAATTTTAAACGTTGCTTGCGACCGCATACTATGAATGTGGTTTGTTGAGTTGTGTTTACGAAAAGGTACCAACTCCTGAGAATATAACTTTCCTATGGCAAGGGATATTTATCGACAGAACAAGGTAATGGTTTTCTCTATTATCGATTCGTAAATCCAAAATTCGCAGAAGTCGACTTCCACTCTTAAGTACTTATGACACTTAACGATCTCAAGTTTCTGACTTGAAAACTAAGAGGGCAGGCAATCCTTTGTACGTAATAAGAGGCCTCATATCAAATTGTGTCTCAAAATGTGCGTTCTGAAAATGTGCTATCCCTTCTCCGCCTCTAATTGTTACAGTATCCTTTTGACCTTGTATTATGACCCTATTTTCCCAAAATTCGCATCGTTCCTAGTTTTATTTTACGTCTCGGTAACACACATACCAATACCAATTAATGTATTTTATCCAAGTTAATCTTGTCCGGTTATTCCAACCATAACAAGCAAAGTTTCGCAAATTTGCATGTCAAGATCAGGCAGTCAAATTTATCTGGCCGGGAATTAATTGCGCTTGGTTAATTGCATTTAGATATTCTGCAAAGCATAGATACTATCAAGCGTCTAGTTTAGGTCTTATCTTATTTTTGTTCATCGGCATTTTAATCAGTCCCTGATTTCTATCTCAACATCAAAATATGACATTGAGTAAGCAGGTGTATGTAGAGGATGTCGATAAACTTATATCCCATGAGGCTGCAGTGCACAATAACCACCTCTAAAAATGCACTGGAAGGAGCATCTTCCATCTCAAAGTGAGGTAAGTCGTTGGACGCCATTTCAGTCGCCATCAAACAAAGCTTATACACAATATTACATAACTCTGGGGTCTTTACTGGATGGACTGAAGTAATACACTTTATTAGACAGACAGCAAGCGAGGAAGAGAAATAACATTGCAAAGCCTTTAGAGTAGTGATATGTAGTGTTACATCTTTGCATGATATTACAGATACAATTTTTCTTTTCTTTAATGTGACTTTGGCCTGCAACTTTTCAACGTCCCTTCTAACGAACCTCTGTGTATCTGACTGCTCTATTCAAAATATGACTGGAAATTTGTAAACCAGACATTTTTCAATGTACGATATATTCTGATATGCAACATGGTTTCTACGCAAGCTTACGTAAGAGATATAGGATGGAAATAGCCTCGAGTGAATCACTGGTAACAAGCCATGTGTCGTAACAGATACATTGATCTAAGGAATGTACTAAAACTAGCAATTCATTGAGTTGTATTTAAAGGTGTGACATCAACGATCCCACATGAAATTTACAGTTACCGAATGGCAAGCTATCTTATGATCTGGTAAACGTCAGATCTCGTTAGGGTCTACGTAAGGTAACATCGAGTAACTAATTAAGGCTCTTCTGAGACGTCATAGGAAAAGGTGCTGCGTATTTTTCTGAAATCAATGTTGATACCGCCAACAACAAAGTGCAACGTTGTAAGAGGTTTTCAAACGGAGCACAAACACAGATTAGAAAGAAGCTTATCACACCGTTTCTTCTTATCATCCAAAAAATATGTATGGTCTCCATAAAAAGAGTATCACGGTGAGAGGGGGGGGGGGGGACTTCCTAAATTGCATTACCATTAAACGTTAGTTAGTTCTGTATAAAGATGAGTGGGGACTTTTAACAAGTCTTCAAGTGTCATACTACCCCTACAGATATAAATAATATAATTCATAAGAAATAAACCTAACTCGTAGTATTTTCTACAACACGAATCATCTTTCTTGTATTGTGCGAAGCATTGCTATCATGCTCAAACCATTGTAAAGAGAGTCGTGCCATGCTCTATATTTGAAGGATGTTCTGTTGAGTTGTGTTTTTTTCTTGAAATGCTTAGAAGTTGTATGTGTAACTTCTTAAACTGAACATTTGAACAGTTATTGAAGCTATAATATAATATCTTTAATGCCTCAATGCAGACTTCAATGATAATGAAATCTTTAAACGTCCAATAAAACCCCTCAATACAGGGATCGCTTCATATATATTTTTAAAAATATTGTAACGTTCATTTCGAGCAAACACATTCATGAAAATATTAGCTTAATATCTAGTAGATAGCTTATGTTAAAAGAGGATATATTAGGTTATAATTGTTAATCTAAACTTTGCAATTTCTCCAATCTGTCAACAAATCCAGAGTAAAATTAACTTACTTTAACTTAGTTGAGTACGGTACTATTCCTCTTTCTTCCTGATTTGATATATGCTCTAGCAATCTACTTGTCAAGAAAGGATAGAAATGAGAATACATTGTATACCTTGATTCGTCTGCCAAAATTCACGAAATATATAAATGCATCAATGTGTACTATTAGTTCAGGTTTCTAGCTGTATAGTGCTTACCCTGTTGCAAATGGCAAATACATTTCTAGAAGAGGGTTATTCAACCAAGAAACAAACAACAATTTAAGATGCAACTCCATTTTAAGTGCCATGGTATGTTCAAGCTCACCGGTTGCCTTTTTCTTGTCAAATTCCAAATTTGATCATATCTATTTTATCAAATCATAATAAACAACCTTTTCTATATAACATTGTCGTTCTCAGCACAAACACAAAGAGATATTTATCTTCAAAATTAAATTTTGATGTTTTCGAATAAACCCGAGTTTTAAATTGAAGAGATCTGTCTGACCTACATTGTAGTTGATCAGCTATCAATCAATCAATCAATCAATCAATCATCAGATCAATTAATAAGATGATAGTAAAGCATTTATTAAAACAGCCGAAACTAAACATTGTTCTGTTCAACTTAGATTCATTTAAATGATGTTAGATAACCTAGATGAAGCGATAACATCATTGTTAGGATGAAAGCAAAGTCACGTCATAAATGTGTACTTGATAAAGTGTCCCCTGGAGTACTTGCGTGAATGGCTGACATTGCATAAGGAAGGCTTCGCTGCATTTTAGACCATTGTGCATTACAGTTACATTTTCTCCTTTTAAGCTGTCGTCAGGATTGAGGTATAACTGGTACAAAAAGTTGTGTCAAATATGCTTTCTTGAAGAAAGCTTATTATGATGGCCCTTGATATTTTTCAAACTGTGATTCCAACCAAGCAAATCCTTTATTTGTTTCTGTACAACATCAATAACGTCTAACATAATCTGCAATTGTATTCTACTGGATATAGAGATGGGGAAAAGGTCATCTGAGTGAAAAAAATTGATTCTCAGTATGTCATTCTAAACCCTGCTAGAGAATTTGCAGGTTTTTTTAGAATGTTCCAGAGCAAAGCAGCCTCTGATTGAGAAGGAGATAATTTTCTTCCTGTATGTGATTTTCCTTTATCTTTTTGGAATGATTGACTCCCATCTTGAAGAGATAGTTGCTTTTGTCAACAGCATTACTCTCGACGTTTTCGAGGCGTAAAAGAATTATCATTCACCAAAGCCAACATTCTGTGAACTGGTATCAACTCTATTTTGACGAGGATTCCTATTGAAGCAACCTCTGCAGCATGACATAGCTGAATAAAAGATCTTCTTCATTTCCATTCCAACACGTAAATTCATCAAACCATAAATGAATGGATTAATAGCTCCACTGAAGTAAAAGAATGAACCAGCCCACGTGTAATACGGGTACATCGTTGCAGCGTCAGCACTTGTTATAACTTGAAAACCAGTCGCAAGTAGTAATGGAGAAAGTGATAAAGACATAGAACAAAGAATGAAGAGTATTTTGCGCATATATCTCATCTGTGAATGTTCATAACTCATCGATTGATTCAAGTTGCTTCCAGTGTGATTTGATTGGAGTGAACGTTGTGTAGACTTCACTTTCCCCGAAACTTTCCAATAGGAAAAGCAAATAAAGACAACTGAGCCCAACATATAAGGCACAAAAATCATGGCAACAAGAGTTTCCTCGAGAAGTGCAAATATCAATGCTACAATAATACCTAAGGACCAAGAAATCCCAAGGTAAAGACAGGATCGACGGATTGTGGTGGATCGTGCAATGATATCGCTTAACACACAACGATATCTCTCGTATGAAATCAGTACAAGTATGGATACACTGGAGAATAAAGATCCAATTGCTGTAATAGATATTATCGCTGAAAGAATGCAGTATCCTGTTTGCATATTGTATGTTGAGGAGACGATCATTGGGATTTGCGAGAATATCGTCGTCGTCAAGTCTGTAAACGCAAGTCCTGCTACAAGAATGTTATGAGATGTTCTAAGGATTTTCTTTCCAAGAATCACGTACACTGCCAAGATGTTACCCAAAAGAGCCACAATTGATGGAATTGCATTAATAGTAATAAAGAGCTCATATAAATTGAACTGTGGTTTATCTTCAGAACTGTAACAGCTCATTGTCGGAAATTATTAGGAAAACGTTTTAGCTTATCTGTGATCTGCGTCTTCTAGGAGTACTACAAACCAATTGTAACTACACGCCAGTATCTGCAACAAAGAAATATCTCCCAGCTTCCCACATTTACACTTTGCAGTTGTTCACATTTCAATATTCACACTTAGTCAACTTGCTTACGTAATTAAACATTAGGTGGTCTGTCCAGAAGCTCGTGGACTACTTGGTTTTGTTTCCTAAACAGGTTGCTTTTACTGTGTAAACGAAAACGTTATCAGTAACGAAGAAGCCGTCTTGAAATTGCTGTTAACAATCTCGTTGTCGCATCTTTATGCAAATTGTATCCAGAACACATCTACATTTGTTCTCGTGATTTTTGAAAATGCGACTGTCAATGCGATCCGAGGGGCAGCGTGTCTAGAATAGATACCAGACTAGTTACATGTCTTCCTAATTTGGTTCCCTTTCTCGGTGGATTAAAAGTTAAATTTCAGTCTGTGCATTTTGAAGTGTGCTTTTACTAAAACCAGATACGTGGAGATTTACAAGAAGCATATCTGAACTGTTTAATGTATTACGACTAGTAACTATGAAACTCTTTATTATTATTATAGCAAGCTCTCAAATACCTGCATTCGTGGAAAACATCATACATTAAGTTGTGTTTTACATACCTTAATCTTCAAACTTTACAGCATGTTGTTTCTTCATGTCCTACGTCCCTCAAAGAGCGTAGATACAATTGGCGCCATGATTCTGTTATTGTTAACTATATTCTGTCTATGCGTAAGGAACTTACAGTTTTCTGAAATATTTCGGGCTATTTTTCCCTGTCTATCATCACTGGACATAATTTACGTCCAGATTTAATCATTAAAGACAACAATGCCTTGTATATGAACTAACAGTTGGTTTCGAAATAAAAGTCTTTTGCTCGGAAATTGGAAAGACGTATGATTTTCGCTTTATAAATCTCAGTGTGAGTGCTCTTGGAGGGATTTATAAAAGTAGTAATACATTTATGACTATGATTTACAGCTTGAAGATTGACAATAAGAAGTTCTTAATTAAGAAAATCATAAGTTGTGGTATAAGAACTACGTATTTCCTGTAGAAAGGATAAAGAGTGGCCAAAACCTGTAGTCGTAGTACAGTAGCTTGATAATTTTTCCTGGAATAGTCACTTTTTTTGTTATAATGAATTATTTATTATTATTATCATTATTATTATTATTATCATTTTAACTCTTTTTACTACTTTTTGTTGTTGTTGTTACTGTTGCTGTTGTACTTAAGACATTTATATAAGCTATATGTATCATAATTAGCACTGGATATGCCTATTTGTAGCGAGTATCCTACTATGTAAGCAAATATAGGGAAATATATTCAAGAAGTTTTTACAAAATTATCATTATTTGTTTAGTTGTTTCCCCTTCCTTTTTTTTATTCTTCTTCTTTTTTCAAGTATGTTGGATATGTTTGTACTGTTGTTATAGTAAAGTAAATATCAAATCCTATAAAATCTTGCTGTCCCCGTCATAATTGGTGAAAACAGTGAGAATGATATATACAATCTTCAAGCTCATTTTTCTCTAAAGTTACAGAATGAATACATGGCACTGAAGTGTAAAATTATTCAAGAGTTTTATTAAGCATAATGACAGTTTTGATTTTTCCCCTGTTTTGTTGTGTTAGGAATGACAAATAATAATGGAGCTACTTTAAGAGACACCTCATTGTCCATAGAACTTTTCAATTTTAAGGTTTTGATAAACTCAACTTGATATGTACGAAATATGCTAATAAACATTTTTTCATAAATTATTTATTTATATCACAGTTAATCATATCATTGTCATTACTTTTATCATCATTATTTGATTGAGGATCAGGATTGATTTTATGTCCTGGCATAACCAAGATGGCGTAACAAAACCATCGATCTTCATTCTTACGGTGTTACTTTACGTCACTTTCCAACTGAAATGTCTAAGACGTTCTTACGAATCCTAGCTCTTTTAAGCAGGCAAGGGTTGATATTAGTAATTTCCGAGCTGCAGGGAATTATATAAATCTCAGGGCAATTACCTGCAGCCGTAGATAATTTGATATTGATGAAGCTGGCCGTTAGAGAATTTCCTGAAGCTGTGAGTTCACTTTTATTAGCTGAGGGAAACGGCTTGAAGTGTCATTTGTGGTAGCTGCAGTGGCCTTCTGCTTCATGTTTTCTCCTTACTCACGGGTCCGGAATAGATCCTGCTACCCCACCCCCACCCCCCGAGATTGATTTTCTCAAGTACACGCTAGGAAATTCTTATTATTGCAAATTCGCTCCCGTTCATTGACTTCTTGGCTACGTGGACAGTATAGGGCATTTGAAAAATGTGATCCTACCATATACCTTTGCAAATTAGTCCCTAAAATCACCTAACTAACGATATTGAGAAGAGTAGAGTGTACAGAACCTTGCAAATTGAACGTAAACCTGCCATTTTTTACATGTTTTGTCATGTTTGATCTTAAACAAAATGATAAAAGTCCGAAATAATGGAAGTATATATATATATCTGTCGTATATTCTCAATTAGAACGTTGCTCAGAGAAGCATTGCTTGAATAAGATGACGTAAGCAACCTCTTAGGATTTGTGGCGCGATTGGGAACCCGTGTCTGAGGTCATGTGACTTTCACTGTTGGAAACAGCCATGGGGTAAATTGTGTGATTCAGGTAATCAATGAGCGGTCAAAAATTTCTTGAATCATACTTTTAAACTGTTTCTAAAGGGAAAAACCAGGTAAGTTGACAAACCTTTTGTATTATATAAGGAAGGCTGTGTCCAACAGAATACCTAGACAGATGGTAAGCGAAAACGAAATATTACTATACATGGTTCATCAAGGCCTTCCTTTTGATAAGATTGTTTTGAGCATGAATGTGCAAGTCAATGAGGCGTGTATCAATCAGATGATAGATTACTTTAAAGTCAGTTTGGCTCATTCTCAATATAGTCCTCACTGAAGAATTTTGTTAGTTGTACGTTAACCTAAGTTACGGCATAATTCAAATTAAGTTAGACTACCTGAGAAAGCTGTCCAGTAGGCCTACATTCTTGTTTCACAGAACTAAGTTTGTATAGTCTCGGTTATCAAAACTGGCAGGTGACGAAGAGAATGATATAAGTTACAAACACTTGAACTTATTTTCGTCTGGTTGAATGTTCGTATGGATTCTGTGTGGCGTGGATATGACATCTTCGTTTTACAATATTTTGCCATATAATGTCTAAACCAATCCTACTTAAATATGCTTTACTTACGTACTTTATGGTTATCCCCCCCACTTCACTTTTCATCATCCTTTATCTACAGATAAATACCAACCGATATTCCCATATTAAAAAAATTCCTGTCAACGCTTTTCATTATCATTATTTTTCGTTAATTTTAATACCTGTTTTTACACAGATTTCGTAAAACTTTGGAGTGTAACGAAAGGAGGGAAATAAGCAGATGCACTACAAATAATTTTGGTTATTGAGATGTAGAGTCCAAGGTAAATCTGCGATATTTGTTGCTTAGAAATTCAATTGTGTTACCTCTGTTAGCCATTTTAGCTTGAATTTTTTCGAGCGAAAGCGAGTTTTGAGTCCTGAAAGAAACAGGAAATCCGCGATGAAATCCTTCAATAGATTTTGTTCAGTCCGTGTTCGAATTAGCGAATATTTTTACTGCCATTTACTTTGTCCTTGCAAGGTGAATTCTGTTCGAGGATTAAGCTAGGCAAGAATGATTACCCTCGAAACAATGTAATGCAAAGGTGTTTTTAGTTTAGTTTCACTAATGTTAGGACAGTTTTCCGTTACAACTATCTATTATATATGTAGATACAAATAGAGAGAGCATTTGTGGGCCCATCAGTGCAGAACAGAGATTTGAAACAGAATTTGTGCTATGTAGGCAGCAACGCTGCTACAAGACAGTTTAAAGAATTGATATGGTACCATACCAGAGTGCTAGAACTGCGCACGAAAGTGAGCATAGCATAAAGCAACAGCATTGGCACCGTCTCAAGCGTAAAGTGCTCAACCTAACATTGGCTAGGAAGCAAAATACCCATTCTGCATTATATGTATTAGTATTAATGTTAAGAAGAAAATGAGTCTTTCCAGCCTCTGTGTGTGTATAATGGCCTGAGGAAAAAACATTTGTTTCGAATGCTTGTCACCTTTACCAGCTTACCTAACTAATTCTATATCTATGTCTATATCTATATCTATATCT
>JAAAKL020017001.1:0-10789 GCA_010016065.2 Carybdea cf. marsupialis auct. non (Linnaeus, 1758) | reverse complement strand
GGTTTAAAGTACCCACTAACACGTGATAGTTTAGATAGTGCGAAATATAATCGATTTTCGCATAACAAATGGATCTTTTACGTAAGATGGAAACATCGTGAATATTGTCAACTCCATCTTACGCATCCATTCGAAATTCAGGATCTACAAATTATAGATTTGGACAACAATTGCACTTCTGGATGCAGATTTGGTGTTCTTTATTATAGATACAAGAATACGGGTAGATACGGTTCTGCAGATAGATTTGTAAGTAATAATTAAAACAATTTGTTCGTTTTTCTTTATTATACAAATAGAGGACCAAAGGTTTTTGTTACTGAAGAACAAGTAACGCAGACTTACTACGGACAAAAACACGTGTTCAAAACCTAGGCCTTTTAGCAAAAGTCAACTAAATTGCATTTTGCATAGCCTTTTGAACTCAGTTCTATTCCTATCATCTTTTATGTCAACCAAAAAGCTTGTCTTAACGGTATTCCAAAAATGAATTGTTGAATAGTGCGAAGGTCCTGAGTTTCGTATTTCTAGACGTCATCCTCTCTGATACTAAACTTAAACTTAAGTTTCTGTAGCTGATAGGCGAGGAAGACAATTTTTTGCAGTTTTTCTACCTAACTGACAGTAATGATGAAATGATGATGATGGTGATGACGATTTGATGTTGATGATGATGGCGATGATTGTGATATTGATGGCGATGGTGATGGTGATGATGATAATGATGATGATAATGATGACGATGATTATATAATCAAAAATAGCTTCTACTTCAAAATATATGATTTATATGATACTGATGATGATGATGATGCTGGTGATGATGATGCTGGTGACAGCGATGATGATGACGATGATGATAATGATGATGATGATGACGATGATAATGATGATCATGATGATGATCATGATGATTATCATGATCATGATGCCGCTGCTGCTGCTTCTAATTATGATATGATGATGATGAGGATGATGATGATGATGATGATAATGATGTTGATGATGATGATGATGGTGGTGGTGATGATGATGGTGATGACATGATGATGATGCTGGTGACAGCGATGATGATGATGATGACGATGATGGTGATGGTGATGGTGATGGTGATGATCATGATCATGATGATTATCATGATCATGATGCCAATGCTGCTGCTACTAATTATGATATTATGATGATGACGAGGATGACAAATGATGATGATGATGATGATAATGATGACGATGATTATATAATCATAAATAGCTTTTACTTCAAAATATATGATTTATACGATAATGACGATGATGATGATGATGATGATGATGATGATGATGACGACGATGTTGATGATGATGATGATGATGATAATGATGATGATTATGACAATGATTATATAGTCATAAATAGCTTCTACTTCAAAATATGTGATTTATATGATAATGATGATGATGATATGATGATGATGCTGGTGACAGCGATGATGATGATGATGATGATGGTGATGGTGATGGCGATGATGATGACGATGATGATAATAGTGCTACTAATGATGATGATCATCATCAGAATATCACAAGACATTGTATCATAGAGTTTTCGAGATCTTCTACAGGTCTACAATAAACTGTGCTCTATCTCACCATCCAAGATCACCTGAATCGCTTCAAAAAAGTCATCATTCACGTGGCCATTGACCTAATTACAAAGTTAACTGCACAGTTACATTGAAACAAATATACAAGAGCTTAGGCCTAATATCAATTATAAACGGTGATTTCTTAAAATTGCAATAAGGTACTTTTTCGGATAAGAAGCCGGTTAAGCCTCTTCATAGCTATATTACGTTGTCACTTACCCCTCTAGTGATTTTCTCATTACGACATTTTGGAAAAAGGAATAATGAATACTATCACTTATGTTTATGTTACCTTTGTGGCTAGAAGTGCATCGACCCGTTTTTGCTCAAGTAATTGCTGCTCCCTCAACTTTGCAGCTTGTGTAGCCTCCAACTCTTTCAGTTTCCTATCGGCGTCCACTTTTGCCTACACAAGGTTCAAAAGTACAATTGATCATAGCATATCAAATACCAATAAAACACTTATAGTTTAATGGATCCACTTAATACACTAAATATTTGCAAACTAACGGATCATACACACATTAGAATTGACCTTTGATTATAACAAAATGGGGAAAAAGGATTCATTTCCTGGGTTTGAATACTGGAAAATAAACATATTTTTAGTTCTTTAGTTTCTTTTCACAGCTATTTTACATCGACTCTTCTACAACATACTTTGCAACTTCCAATAAGATTTAAATATACTTAATAGCCTTATGTCATCTCATTGATGGACACAATATAATCCTGGTTCAAGCAAAAACGTCGACCATCAGTTGGAATATTGGTGTTTATAATTTTCTCTAATATCCTTTCAAAAAACTTGTTAACTTGAGCTTTTTGCATAAGAAAAAGATTGGGAGTTTATGCAGATTGAAACCCAGCACAACAACAAATACAATACAAAAAATGAATTTTTATAGAACTTACTGCAAAGGCAATGAGATTAAAAAGATGATATTAAAACATACTTTACACACGTACACAGGTTTATTAAGCGAAAGGAATATTGTCAGTCATCCTCACTAACAATAAACACACCCTTATAACAGATATATCACCAACATAACGTTATTGCTCTGTTGGAAGACATTCCGCTTTGTCTACAAATAATGGCCTCTCATACCTTCAGACAAAATCAATTAACACTCATAAGAGATAAGCTCCAAAAGATCAAATATTGATAAGTACAATTTTGTAACTTTGCAGAGCTATCGAAGTATAGATTCTTATCTGATGCTTTAATGGATGCTCCATTACGGCCATCATTTGCATCAATCTTAACATTTACATCTAAAAATGGAAGTATTATTACAATCTGTTTTTCTTACGTGAACTTCGCAGAAGTCAAAGTCCTCAAGAGGGCAGAGTGTTTAGGACTATCAAATATTGCCAAAACTGTAGTCCAAGTATCGCATATAAAAGCACCAAATTTATGTATTATTGATGCCTAGAACTTAATTATCCAGGTCAGTCATGTAGAAGTCGGCAAAGGTGAGCCCTTACAGGGATCCCATGAACACTCTTTCTTGTCGGACAAATGTCTGAGCACCAAAATCAAATTAAAGTTTACTGAACCTCAGGCACAGTCAGAGAAAGTTTCTACCCCAAGAAACGAGCCTATCAGAAATTTAGAAGTGTGGTTTGACGGTACTTTCACCATGAAGTCGCATGCTACTACAATGTGCAGAAGCACATTCTTTCATCTTCATCCGAAGAATTCAGAAGTAATTCTCTAAGAAGAACGATAAACAAATAATATACGCCTTCGTCAATAGCAGACTAGATTAGTTCAATTGATTGCTATATGGACTGCATTGCAATTAAATATACAAACTTCAGCATGTTCAAATTGCGGCTGCATAAGGGTAACTCTAAGAAAATGTCTGCCTCTGTGTAACAATTTTCAACCTTACTGATAGTAACCATCTTTGGTATTAATTGAACTTTACAAATACATAGTTTATGCAAGTGAACATGAATTACAACTAAAATTTTAATATCGAGTATTTTACGCACCAAATGCACGAATGGGTAGATAAGCAGAAATTCGACCTAATATTACTACATTTATATGAAGTGTTGGTGACCGATCAACGAAACATGAGCAGCGTTCTACGGATGTCTATCTTACACAGTCCAGACGAGGTGCCTTTACCATGCCATGAGCAAAACTCTCATGTAACTTATGTAGTTTCGAGATTATTGTCCAGAACATCGTGCATATTTGTCATAAAATATTCTTTGTAACTTCTTTACTAGCTTAACTGACGCATTCATACTTTTTATCAATATGTAAGTGTTACTATACCCCATAACTGTCATACCTTCTACTAGTTTCCATTCCCATTAGGAGCAAAAACTATGACGGCCGTACAAATTTTGGTACGTCCGCCAAGGCCGTTCGTAAGAAAATTAAAATATGATGTGGTGAGCATGTGACTACTTATCCCTATTCTTTAGTTTACTGTGGAGATTATACGAGCACATTAACAAGTGTTAATCTTGGGAACAAGTGTTGGGGGGAGGGGAGGGGGCCTTGAAATGGATCACAGACAAATTACGAAACACTGCATTCATAGTACCATATTCCCTTCTTTTATTGACGTTTTTTAAGAACACATTTTAACATAGGCAAATGTAAGCATGAAATCACTTTCACGGATATTCCAAAGCTGGTGAAGTGCTTCAGGGATATGCAAAATAAATAACTGGGAATGATGATTATTGCTATTATTAAAACAGAAGCTTTCTTTCTTCATCTTCTTTATCATTATTACTCTTTTTATAGTTGGTTTTGTGTTGTTGTTGCTTTGGTGTTTTTAATTCACTTATTAATCTCGCTGTCCTCAATGAACTTACCGGGTGATAAAAGTGAGAATGTAAACAATAGAATCGCAAGAATATACGACATTGAAAATTTAAATAAATAAATAAATAAATAAATGATTATGATGATTATGATTATCACTCGTTTATTTAGGGCATATTTAGTACAAAATCGTATTTAAGAAACAGAACAGATCACATTTGGTCCTTATACCCTCCTTTTTCACTACTTGAAAAGGAGACGTACTAGCTAACAAACGTAGCTAGTTGATAGCACATCAACTATCGGTCACAATTTTCTATGAGTCTTTTTAAACTGTCTTCTTCAAACAATTTATATAAGTCTTTTATCTATAACTCCTCCACAGAACCCAATCAATATCGGTACAACTGAATTCTGGAATC
Organism: Carybdea cf. marsupialis auct. non (Linnaeus, 1758); assembly: GCA_010016065.2. NCBI lineage: Eukaryota > Metazoa > Cnidaria > Cubozoa > Carybdeida > Carybdeidae > Carybdea > Carybdea cf. marsupialis auct. non (Linnaeus, 1758). Next base: position 5,946 of record JAAAKL020017001.1, on the reverse strand, counting down.
TTGATGACTTTTGCGTAACTAAAAACATTAAATGCAACATGATTCAGTTTCACAAATAATGGCCGACCTTCTTCGTGTATCCGTTAAAGATGTTACGATATATTGTGACACCACGGATCACTGTCAATTATATCTGCTCAGGATTGATGACTCGATACTATTATAAAGAAGGACTCCTCATTATATGTGCTTGAACTGATAGAAATCTGACCAATCAGAATCAGTGCATCTTTTTGTCTACAAAGCAAAGGACTTTTTGCATTGATGTGGATGGATTCCAGGACGGCTAAAAGAAATGTACATCTAGCTTTACCCATTCAGTTGGCCAGCAATTCTTTCATGAAGGTTGGTCACACTCATTTACCAGAACCACTGATCTTTATCTTTTCCTGGTGCTTACCAAATGGGAATTTTTCCGCACTCTTTCTTGACTTTATCAACAGTTATTTTCAAACCTTCTTGGAAACATTGTTCAGAATTTTGTTTCTTTCTAAACAGCAGAATCCAATCCGCTTCTTTGCTTCTTTGTAACTTGCTCCAAATATCGCCCCCAAACCTCTGACTTTCTGCAGCATCAGGAATATCTGGTTGATCTGGTTCAACACCCCATTCAACTCTGCATAAATATTTCTGCAGCTCAGCATTAAACATTCTGTTTTTGCCTAAATTGTAAGATTCTCTGTTCGTACGTTTCAATTTTTGCGGATTTTGCCTGCAACTTTTGAAGTTTTCAACTCTTTTATTTTCTATTTTCCCTCGAGATCTTTCAATTTTTTCTCAGGATATCGCCTTCGATCCTACGTTTCCACTTTGACTCTTTCCTATCATTGATTTTTGTTTTCTGTTATCTCAACTGCTCGGCAACCCAAACATTTGCAGCTATGATCAGGTTATTTGTTTCTGTTATGTTTGTTGCTCTTGTATAGTTAATTGCTAAATTGACGCTCTCAGGCTCATACTTAAACGTCTTCTTAATAGCTTTCCTCAGTGCAATACAACCACTTGTATGCCTTTCATGCAAAATTTGTTTCAGTTGATCCGCAATTTGTGTACGTTCTTGGCTTATCTCATTTTCCCTATCAATGAAGACTTCTCCTTGAATTTCTCTCTCATATGCCTGTCCATAATTTTGTTCGTTACTTTCCTGATTGAATCTTTGATTCAAGATTACCAAGTCCATTATATTTGCAGTCTCCTGAGATTCATCGTATATTTTCCTTCGGATCACGTCTGGTTCAAGTTGAGATAGCCATTGATCTTTCAGGTGGCTACTTGCTTGGTCACACACACGTTGCTCTGTTGATTCAAACGTACCCCTACCTCTTCATTCTCTTATCATTCATTACCTGTATCCTCTGATAGGTTTCCCTTCTTCATTAAATGGATTCCTTTTGTAAAAACGCTCTAAAAACGAATTTCAAAGTCTCCAAATAGGCTGACAGGTAGTACATCTTGCCCAAGGGTGACCTGGAGGTAGTATGGGCAAGGGTAACCTCATTGATCCCATTTGACACTGAACGTAAGAGTCGACCAATGTATCACTATACACTAATAAAAACCATCTACTAAATTGGAAGGTCTTGGCTACTTGATTTTCCTTTTCTCGCTTTTAACCCTCTGTCTTATAGTAACGACAAGATAACAATTCGTTACGCCGTCCTGGCATACTGCCTTCGTCTGTTTCTTTCTCCTTACAAATGTATAGTACAAATAAACGGTCTTTCACAATCACTAAGCATTTATCCAAGGCCACACTTTCGGGTTAAACAAGACGATATTCCAGCACAAAGACACAAAGACACAAAGACGGGAGTATCTCTCAACTTTTCGTGATCTCTACATTATTACGTCCGCAAAAACCATGATTTGGTGGCAAAACGTGTTGACTTAAATCAGATTTATAGTTCTTAGCTACTGTCTTAAGCCTTAAGCAGTACTCCCGAAAGAGGTGTGTGAAAGTCATAACGAGCTTCATTAGGGAAGAGTTAAAGAATTTGGATCCTCTATTATATCTAGACCTTTAGTGTCTTTGTATAGTATACACAGTCACTTAAATTACGTTTGCTTCAAAAACAATTATTTCTAGCTCTGTCGAAGATCAGTATTTCTGTCATCGATTTTGATGGATGTAACTGAAAACCATCTCATCAACTTACTATCATAGTTATTGCTAAAGCAAGCAGTTACACGCAGAAATTCTTCATCTTTGTAAAGATGGAAGTGGCAGAAGTGAATGTTAGGCCTCTCTCAAGTTAAAGATCGTAGTCAAATTGTCTTATATTTCTTATCAGATATCATTTTCTCAAAATTAAAGGTTTCTGACGTATTTTAAGATTGCATACCACAGTAGGCTAGTTGCACGTCCTAGACTGTCATTTAACAACGCGTATGTTCTTTGTAGATTTTAGACCAAAATATGAAAAGGGACAGACTATTTCTGCTCTCTATTTTGTGCTATGTTAAACGCTTTAATGGTAAGCTGAGAAATACTATTCTACTACCTAAGACGGTTCATACACTTGGATTGACGTATGCCTGAACTTTGTTTGGACTTTATCAGGGATCGCTAGTGAAACAAATTTGATGGATGTGAATTTGTCCGCAGGTTTCAGGTAGAGAACCATATTACAACAAGACAAACAAGATCCTAATATTATAACAGAATCAATGTGAACATGCAAGTATGTGACGTATGGCTGTTCCCTTGAAGTCGTTGGCAAAGAAAATCTTGTCAAGTAAAGCATCAAAAAGCTCCTCATGCTAGAGACCCTAGGATCACAAAGGATCACTTATCTAAGAACCTTTTTTGCAGCACCACAAACAAAGTGGAGGCCTTTGTTTATGACGAGGTGTTTTCCAAAACATTTATTGTGATTTACCTGAAAAACACGATACTTTCATTCGAGGAAAAGCTTCAAATAGTAGTGAGATAAATGTGAGAAGTGTACGAGAAAGAAAAGTCGCACGAAGTAAAAATGCTACAAATGGGTTTGCACCTGCTCTTGAGCAGAACTGAACTCGTTACGAAGCTTTTTCTGTAAATCCGCTTGCTGATCTTCAAGCTGAAAGGCGAAAAAAGAGAAATATGAAAACGGAAGGAAGGTACTGGTTATCCGAAACAAAATACGTGTTTAAAACAATGATCCAATTCTAATGAAAATGTTGTTTGGACAATTAAAGATAAGTTTGGCCACAGTGGCAACATAGAAGGTTTGCTCAATCTTACACAACGACTTACAAACATGAAATAATCAGACTTTGATATTCAAACAACTAGGGTGCTTTCGCCGAAAAAATTAAATTTCCTAGCCGCTTTCGAAAACATACAGGAAGTGTATTTATTTATAACAAAAGCAGTAAATTGGATACTCTTTAATCGTTACACGCCTGAAGTTCGCCTGAAATCCACGATAACAGAGAAAGCAAATATTGCTTAAAATTAATACTTTTCAGAACGGGCTCATTTTTGAAATGGTTCTTTCTTCGTCCTGTACAAGACTATTCTCTGGAAATTCAAGAGGTGTTATATCTATGTTGCATGGAATCGGGACCATATTCATTTACAAGGATTAGTTATCTATTACCGAGAAGCTAGTGCAATTAAGCCCTACCATATTATCCCGAAGCAAATTCCATTTCCAACCTCTCAATTGTAAAGGTTTGCTACTCATCCCACCGTCTGAACAAGAATTAATGAAACTAAATCGTGGAGTCACAGAAAGTCTTGTATTTCTATTACAAGTGGTTTGCACTCAAAATTGTTTACTGTACCTACATTTACACCTGGCTACTCTAATGAACGTCAGTTTAAGCCATGGACAACTAAAGAAAGTCTGTTACTCAATAAATAAACGATCTCCATCGGCATATAACCCTCTACTTTGTCCCAACAATCATTCTAACAACGGTAATTCTACCACTTCACATTCATTACCTAAATACAAAATGAAAGAGTTCGTCACATGGTATCTTAGCTTATACACTTCTTACGTTTCAATTTAACAAGCAGCAATGACTTTACGCGTAGAACTAAAGCTATTTGAGATCAAGACATGTAGCATTTGATTATATCGTCATAATTAATGCAAAATGAGGTAACGGAGAATACAACATATTTCCTTTTACCATCCCGTTCCATTTCTACTTCACCCTGATTAAAGCATCAAATATTATTTTCCTTAAAAACCCTAATGGCTAGACTCATTTCAAGATACAATAAAGGACAACTGCTATAAGTTACGTTAATGAAGAAGACTATGCGATAGGATGCCCAGCAAATATATATCGATCCATCTCAACTAAACTCAATCCAAATCTAAAAACTCTTGCTACACATTTTGAGGTAAGGCACCTCACATTAGAAGGAACAATTACGGTGCGTTCTATCTTACACCTAACCAGGTCAGCAAGACGCTGAACATCCGACATGGAGGAAAGAAAATTCACTCGCTGTTATTCTGAACATAGGTCATCCATGTGAAAATCATTGGTTAAATCAGAAATGGAGTCAACTTTATCCGAAAACTACTTGGAACGAACTGGGTTGCGACTCCTATGACACTTCACAGTTCTACTCTCCCAGGTGTAATCATCCTTAAAGTACACTCAAAGAGTTTGGTTACATAGCAACCAAATCTGTTTAGTCGATATTTTGCTCCTAATGAAATAATGCGTATTATAAGTGCCACAATGCCAGTAGCCCCGCCCAAAATACTACCCATCGCAGAAGGCACTCTACCTCCAGGCATTCCAAAAGGCATCAAAACTTGCATACAAGGCCAGAGATGAAGAAATCCTAACCTGAAGCTACACTAGGTGTCATATCCTCAGCATCTGAAGATAATACATTTCGCTAAAAAGGAAGCGGAGCTCAGGACATGCCCTCGTCCGCTCGGAGGCTTATTAATGCCTAAGAAGTGGAAGATCAAAGTAGCTATAACAGCTGCCTCATAGCAACATCGAGACATGGTCACTTGAACTACCTGAATAAGAGGTGGACGATGAAGCGGCATGGTTACCCTTATCTAAATAAGAATTGATGCTGGATGCATTAAATCTTTCTTGAAAAGGACAAGAGACCAGGGCTGCAAACTCTGCCTTGTAGAATAACATAATCCATAGGCCACATTCTCAATGGCCTCCATGTGATATTAGAAACCTCGATTCTGCCACAGTTCATTTATTAAGCATTTCAAGGGAGCGAATGAACGAGCCAGGGGCTCAAAAGGACCTCTTTAGGATAAATCTTGGTAAGGCTCATTGGCAAATACCTCTTACATATATACAAAGTAAATAATACCGTATTATAGAGGCGAAAGTGTGTCTATTCTCATGACGTTTGTGCTATTCGTAGAAATATACGGAAATTTCGTGATGCTCGTGATGCAATAACACATAAAATTTGGTCTGGTCGCTACGATATTACGTTTCTAAGTAAGCTGTATAGTGCCTTTGCCGACATAACTTGCGAGTGAAAGCTCAATAAATATTCCTTTTGAGTTTTGAGAGCATGTGACAAGTACCCATTACTTTTTTGCAAGACTCGCACCACGGTTCAAAGTTATCAATCAATTTTAAAAAAGGAGTAATAAAAAAATAGAGACATAGAGAGCAGACTAAATACGGCGAATAAAAAAGAGAAAAAATGTACAAATTTAAATTTCTAGAACTTTTTTATTTAAATTCCTGGCTAGATTGGAAAGCCATAGTTAAAAGGGCAGAGTATTTTATGGGTTATAAGTCTTCGTTATAACCGTACATTTCGAACGTTGATCCACCAGGTGTGCATTGACAAGTATTGACAACAAGTATACTTTGACTTCATTTGACTTACATCTACTGCTCTCCCCACTATGGTCAAACTTAGCTGGTGGCTCTGCCCTCAAGGACTGGACAAGCAAAATTACCTGAGGAAATCTGGCACCTTTTTCTGGATAAGTTGCGCAT
>JAAAKL020017000.1:0-10789 GCA_010016065.2 Carybdea cf. marsupialis auct. non (Linnaeus, 1758) | reverse complement strand
TAGTAAAGAGTGAATAAATAACTCTTTGGAGCCGAAACTCCTCCCTAGAAGCGCGTGCGACTTAGGAGGCAGCCACACTAGATGTACAATTATCTTGTCAGCAATGGGAAAGTGCAGAGAATGTTAGGTAAAGCAACTCTTTGGGGAAAGGAGAGGAAGGAAAAAGCAATGCGACGGTATAGTACAGCGCAAAAGTCACGTAAAAATTGTCCCCCTGGAAACTCCCCTGACAACAGGCTCGTGTATAGACACGTAACTAAGAATCTACAGTTATAAACGGTTAGAGGTATTAACATGTAATATCTTACAACAGGGAAAGTGACACATGAACAATTCAGTTGCTGCTTTTAATAGAAAATGTTCTCTTTTCTTCATTGTCTTCTTTCTCCTCTTCTTTCCACAGCTTGTCCTACTTTCAATTTAGGGTGGCTGTGGTGATCCACATCCTCCAATAGGTTCTGTCCAAAGAAGCGCTTTCACATGCCGTGATTGATGTTAAGTCTTCCCGGATACATTCATCCATCTTAGTGTGTCTCTTCCTCTCTTTTTTTTGCCAGATGACTTTCTTTCTGCTATGATGTGGCTGATGCACCCCCTCTCATTTCTTGGTATAACCAACCCACACTAGTATGGCTTTCTTGCAGCTCTCTGCGATGCTCACGATACCATTCCCCCTCCCCCCCCTGAAATTATTTGTCGTCGTAAAGTACACAAAACATTTTCCTCCGATTACTCTATCCAGACTGTATTCTCTTGTTAACCTCCATTGCGAGCCCATCGTCATTCTATAGTCTGCTTACCAAATACAAACGTTTTATTATGTTGCTTGCATTTCCACGGTTTCCGCTATTGGGACATTCAAGGACATGTGCACAGTTCTTAAATTTTTAGACCCTCGACCTCCTCTTTTCTAAAGCATCTCTCCACTATACCAAGTCATCTGCCAGCTCCTTTATTCCTATCTCACATAGCACCATACTACCTCCAAACCTCCTTTCGCAGCTCTCCGCTAATGGATCCATAATGATAGTACAAGGAAATGAATCCAGAGCAGAGCCTGTGCGTAAACCACCCTGAGTTCAAGGATTTTCAGTGGTACCCACAGCACGGTAGAACTCTTCAGGTGGTAACCAGTTATCGTCTTTCCCAAAGTTGATCAACTCGCAGTGCAGATCTTCTTGAGCCTCTCTGAACTGTTCTTGCATCTATCCTAAGATACGACCTTGCATCTATTGCCAACAATCCGTTTACAGTGCCAGACTAGCTACCCGTCACAAATGTCCACAAAATCCTTCAGTCGGCTGTCCTGCAGTCTTTCACACAATGTCATGCGGGGGTATATGAGCTTAACGCCCCAGAAATTGACTCATTTCCTTCTGTCATTCTTGCTCTTGAATTTATTGGTGTTCACGTGCTTTTCTGCCATCCATTAGGGCCTTCTCATAGGTGATGTTGTTCCGTTCATGTACCAGATATTCCACTCCTTCCCTTTCCAAACATTTCCACACTGCAACTTCCTTCATCTTTTTAATCTTCTTCTTTCCTTGCTTATGATCTTTCTCTGTTTACATTTCTTTCACTCTCTGTGGTTCTTGCTTGGCTTCTCTGGGGTACTCTCTATTTATTGATTCATGCAAGTAGTCAAGCCGTCACTTCATGACCTCAGTGTCTTCTTCCATGACGTTGTCTTCTGTCTTTAACCAACTCCGCTTGCTTAGCTCTTGCTTTGGAAATTTGCAACGCTCTTCTTTGTCTCTTGCTTTATTTTCTTGTAGGTATCATAATCGACATCGTTGTTCTCAATGCACAAGGCCTTCTTTACTCCCATTTCATCTTTTTACAATTTTGTGCTTCCTTACTCCACCATTGTCTCTCTTTTCCAACCTTCCTTGTCTTCTTTCAACTATCTGGTCTTTGAACCTTCTAAATTGCTCTGTCGCAGAAAGGTTTATCACATATACTTTTATTTAAGAATTAAAAAAGCAAAAGCTAGAAAAACGATGCCAGTCAAAATTGTTTGCCCCTTATCAGGTTAAATAATACATGATGCTACTGAAACCCTGGACATGACAATGTCAGTGTAACCCCAAGCATTCAAACAAAGATAAAAATGCTACAGTGGAAGAGGCAAGTTGTACATTTCGTAAATGCGAAATTGTAAAAGATGTTCTGAAATAATCAGTAGAACCATAACAGGAAGGACGATTGGACACTAGCAGAATCCTATTCGCCTGGTGGGATGCCTGGTGGGATGCCTGGTGCAGGCAGAAAAGGTGTGTGAAGTAAAGGATAGAATGTAAAACCATCCGGCTGGACGAGACAGGACAAGTTGTCATGCAAGGGTACTTATGTAATTGGTAAAGTATAGAAATTACAAGCTACCAAAAAAATATCGACTAGAACATCTTGCTGTAAATGAGCTATGTAAATGCACGAGTACGAAGATGTGAATACAAAATGCAAGTATGGCCTAGGAGAGAAGTATTTATGTGGGGAACGTTTACTTGAATCGTGTAAAAAAATAGTCTTCGCAGATAAGTTATTGCAAGTACAGTATCTAAATAATATCCTGGACGACTCTTACACATCGACTTACACCAGAGTGAAAGGCAAAAAAAACCGAATTCATTACTACATTTTACTTTTAAAATGTACCAGTAGCATCATTTTAGCACAGACGTATTCGATAACTAACTATAGCTCTAGTCTGATTTTAGGCTTCAGTTCCAACTTACAACAAGGACTTCTATACCTGTGAGTCTTGAGGTGAAATTTAACAAAGATGTTTATAAGCTTAAAGGTTAGTAACAGAAGTGAAACTCTGCATGTACAAACCAAATGTTAGCTAGAGGAAGTAGAGAGGTGGAGAAATCCTCCATAAGATCATTAAAGCAATTTGTAAGGTCATGAGGACCGTCGTGGCACAACAAAATTCTATAAAGATCTTCAAATTGTTGGCAACCTTGTCTACTTACGACCCACCCTTTGTAAGCAGGGTGCGGAAATGTTAGACTCGACGTGAAGATTAGTAGTCCAACTTTTCAAGAATATTTATAACATATCAAAAGGGCGACAAAGGACATCACATAGTCGTAGTATGATGACCGAGACGGTTTTCAACATCAGACAATGAAACTACACAGTGGTGAAGTACGCAGAAAAAGATGAGAGCCATCGCAAATAATCTTAGTCAAAATCCATCTGTCTCCTGGAACTTTTGACTCGCATGGGCTCCCAAGCACCGAAGAAATGGGGATGTCCTAGGACGACGTGGCCATTGGGAAAGAAAGACAACCAGATGGATACCGCAAATGGGCAGGGGCTTAGGTGCCACAAAGCAGCACGTAGAGAAACCACAGGTAGCTGATGCTTTCTTCACGGAATTCTTAAGCAGAAATCATGTAAACAGCAAAAATTACATGGCTTAAGATAGTGGATTCTGAGATGAGGAAAACACCAAAACGAAGTTTGGGAACCACTGGCCGCAGAACAAGTTTTGATAGCATTTTAATATGCCTTCGATGTTCGACTTCTACAATGTGAAAAGCCACCTACTCTTGGGTCTACAATGGATGTCCAGTTCTAGTCATTTCCCCCGAAAATTTCCATCCAACGTTTGTTTAGTCTAATCCCAACTCAGACTTTCAATTTTATTACAGATTTCTGACTGTATCTCCTCAAGTATGCCTTGAAATGCCTTTTCTTGGATTGAAAATTCATATTCCATAATTTTTTTAAGGTTTCTTTCTTTTCACGCCTGTATTTATTCACATATCTTAGAATTTCAAATTTCCAAATTACTCCTTAACATTTTGCCCAGCTTACTTAAACGAGATCTTAAATAGTGCTTCTTATCTTCAACAAAGCCTGTCTCCTTGATTGTGCCCACGGCTCACTCTCGCAAGGAAAAACACACACAGGGGACTCAGAAAATAAGATTTTATTCAGTTTCATCTATTCAAAGATGCCTTTATCAAACACTCACATATAATAAATAAGCCATATTGTACACTGTATTTGTATAAAAATCCTTTGAATAATGCACATGCACCTAATAAATACAAACTCAAATACCACATAACAGAGTATTGGATTAAGCAAAAGTGTACCATGCACAAATATGCATCACAAACACACGTTGGGAAGCAGGAAAGAGAAAAAGTAGCAAAACAACACTATGCCCCCGTGTTTTTTCAATATTTATTACGCATACTGAGTTTGTTTGTATTGTTAACTGCCAATTAAACAGTTGGGCCCTGATAAGCAGAAGGGTTTGGAAACGTTTCAAAGTTTGAGAAACAGGAGCTATAAATAACACGAGATAGGACTTCATACTTTTTAAAAAAACCAAACCAAAAAGAATACAAAGGAGGCTTAACTTTACATGCCAAACAACTTATTCAAAACAATTATCAGAATATGGATTCTCCATTTCTACATGGCCTGCCAGGCTGCAAGATGTTACTTTTTGGTGCAGGTAATAGAGATTCTACTCCAGGTTTCTACTCCTTTCAGTGACCAAAAAAACTCACAAATGAGCAACTCTACACTTGAGTTAAAGTTAAGCAAACACTTTAACGTCTTGAAGAACTTATTGATTTAAAGTTAGAAGCTATTCTTAGGTTTTCAACAGATGCCACCGCTTAATTTGTCTTACAATTTGCTATGTGAGCCATTCTATTCTAACCCCCAACTGGTCAATTTTGGGAGCAACTTCTTCCTATTTCATTTACATAAGGAAAACTTTCGTGTGCTCACAAGGCAGTTTATAGGTATTTTCAAATTTGTCAAATTTGTAGCCTTGATATTTCCATTTTTTGGAGTAATCATAATGCTGGTTTAATAAGCAAGCTTAAATCTATTCCCAAGCCCCAACTAGTCTATCCTGATTTGATAATTAAACTTGAGCTTGTTTCCAAGCCCAAATTATTCTGTCCCTCCCTTTCCTAGATTTTGGGAAATTATCAACCTCCCTACAATAACAAACTCTTGCTCTATTCGAGACTCGACAGTATAATAAGTTGTTCATATCTCACTAGCCCAAAAATGTTAATTAGGGAGACTAACAAGTTGTTGGCATCAAAACAGATATCCAAAAATAATTATCAACAACAGTGTTTACTAGGCACATGAGAATAGCATTTTCTAACTTAAACAATTTTACAGCTATTCCCACAAGGTGTTTGTTTTGTACCACACCCAAAAATGCTATAAACATTCATGGTACTGTTTTATGCATCTCAGGTGGGAAAGAAACATTATTTAATGTGAAAATACAATAATACACATCAGGATTAGAGACACCACTGGTTACATTGTGTGCTGTGATGCCAATGCCTTATAACATTTACCCATGCATCTTGACTCAGTATTCTCATCAACATTACATTTAAAGTGCTGCTTGTAGAGATGGTGCAAGCATCCTGCAATAGAAGACCCTTTAAAGAGAGACCCTTCCACTACTGATTTGCCAAAAATGGCCTGTTAAGATAGTTGGAAAGCATGAATAGGGGAAATACATCCCTCATAGGTTATATAAAGGATGGCCAAGGACGGAATGTCTTGAATCTGACATGCAGAGTTTTACTTAGAATGCTCATTACAAATTCCAGACAAAAGGATTGAAGGAGGAACTTGAGAACTCTCTAAAGCATCACTCAATCCATGCCTATTATGATTTTTAAAGAATTTTAAGTTTTCATTCTGAAAAACTGACTATGACTAAAATATATGTCTTTTGCAGGAAATATGGTTACTTGTTGATATAAACATGTATTTACAATGAACAGTCTTTAAACCTTGAGTGTCAGTTTCTTAACATATTTTTCATTTTTTTCTACTTCCTCTTCATATTGCTTGCACAACAATCACAACATAAGTGTAACAAATATGTACATATATACACGTATATCTACAATACATTCATGCTATTTACATTTAAATAATAACTTGTGTGAGATCAAAACTTTCATAGGTCGAACTCTTTGTGTTTTGAAGTTATTGCAAAATATGGGCTGAGGTAAATTAGATATCACAATTGTAACTTAATATACATACAATAAGCGACATTTAAGGTATGGACTGTTTAAGAAGACTGGAGTAAGTGTAGTCAATGCACTGATCTCTATCTTTGTATATGATGTAAATATTTGGTACAATACTACTATCTTTATGAAATGCTTTGACATGAACAAATATGCTTGAAACTTGAAAAACAGATTATGGTAGTTAGTGATTGCGCACTTTTTATCACTGACACTGAGCACTTCCAGTTTACTTTTCTCATCATGAGTAAACTTTTCTAATCTTGTCATCTGTGTGTAACAGAGTGAGGTTTATAGTATAACTGCACAACAATTTCTTTTGAATTACAAGTAAAAATAAATCCTAGTTTAATGCATACCAGTGCAGACAAATTTTTCTTAACACAAATCTTACAAACCTACTAATTGTTTCCTTTTCATTTTATCATTTCCTGTCTAAAAATGTTTGCGATGACTATACTAAAATCATCTGATAAAAACACATTTTGTTAATAATAAGCACATGTTGCATCAGATAAAGAGGAAGTTGTTGGTCAGCTTTGTATATGTACACCAGAAGACTGAGCTAATAAATCCAATACTAGTTCTAATACAAACTTGCGTCTAAATTCAAGACATGTCATGTCTTCAGGAAATACTCACAAAGCTTCCTTTTGGTTTAACTTAAATAAAGTACAGAAATTTGTTTGAATAGCATCTGAGACACTTACATATACCCTCAATTGTGTGTAATAAACAGAGGACAGGTAAGGTAATGATACAACTGTAAAATTATGTAGCTTTGGTGACCCTCCCTACCCTTTACTCATCAATAACAAAGAATTTACGATGTTGGAAGTCTTGGACAACACATTATGGTGCATTGGTTTTTAACGTTATAACAGTCACAATACTCTCAATCTGAAGTCATGAATCCTGAATATAAAAGATGTTGGCTTAGCTATCCTGAGGCCATCTATGAATTGTGATGTCACACGTGCAATCAAGATGATCACTTTGTTTACTAATACAATAAAAAGACAATATCCTTATCGTAGGTTGTTTCTTTGAGTAGGCTGAAATATCGTTATGAGTACGTGTGCCCATGTACATTAAGCATGATTCAGGATATCCTGAAGTTAAACTTAGCTCAAGGGAAACAAACGAACAGCAACTCGATCTTTTGTTAGGGTTCGGTGATGAGAGATCCTAATTATTTGACTCACACAGAGATCACTATGTCTCATGGTGTGTATGAGTTATTATATTACTCGAACGTCACAAAAACACTCTCGAATACAGAGGCGTGGAAAATTTTGTAATATCTCATCCAGTACAAAGAAACGACGGTAAATGATACATCACCAACACACAGGTTTCTTCATTCCTCCATATGCAAAAAGCAATTGCATCAAAATGAGATTACTGCCAAGTTAATGAACCAACAACAATAACCTGAGGAAACATCTTTCGTGCTGTGTTTCCTACGAAATTAATGGTCAACTAATTGAAAAACAATAATACGAATATGGGGCATAGATGAACTACGTAGCACCTGTTCTGTTCTCACATTTTGTACGACATAAATCTTCAGCGTTCTGTTCTAAATAAACAACAGTTGCCTCGTCCCTCCTCTGGAATAACATTTCCCCGGTAAAGTCGATCAGCTGATATTTCCTTGCTCGTAGTAAGAGTCCAACGACCTTATTAGAAATATGTGTGTAAAGTTCAAAAAGTTTACCAAATGTGATACAGATTCGATTAGTACACGGTTCCTTACTTCCATGTCGAAATATAACCAGGAGGAGTTGTTCAATTTCTGAACTTATTAACATGTTTGCTCGTTCTCCTCTGAATTCGGTCTTACTGCCTGCAACCGGCCTACCATAATCTTGATCAGATTTGGACAATTTAGTTCGATGTGTCGCTCCCTTCCAACCAGAGAAGGGATTGATAAGTTGATTTTCTCTATGTTGTCTGTGTTTTTCTTCCCAGACTGATATCATACCTCTCATACCAGGCTTTGATGTCCTCTCCATTTTTATTTTCACAGTGAAGAGGGACCGGGAACTACTGTAGAAAATGGCATAATCGTAACGAGAATTACGATGCGTTTTCGGGAGAGGAAATCGTAAAGCAATCGGAAACATTCGTTGCAAGCAGCAACAAGCATCAGTGGACCTTATAGGATTTGAGCCCTCATTTATCGTTAAAGAAATACGATCGTGGAAGAGATAAAATACTTTGGGGGAGGGGGTGGACGGGGTCATTGAATAATAATAATGATAGTCGTGGTTTTAAAGTTAATTGTAAAAAAACTCTCCCGCTATTGTTGATCGGATGGCTGATTTGAAGACTCACAATATGTATGAAACCTATAAAATCTTTTTATCGCTAATCATTGGGAGAGAGGGTGGGGTAGAAATTTTTCAAACTGTCAGCGGAGTACGTGTTTGCTAATGCACCTGGAAATCTGTCATTCAGATTTACATTTAGATTGTGAAGAAGTGGACGTCGACCTCTATAACTTGGGGTATCGTGGTCTCTTTTTGCAACTAGAGGAGTAAATAGAGCGGATCTCCAGAAAAAAAACCAGAATATTTTAAAACAGGACAAGAAAAAAGATCCTGAACCTAGAAAATACATTAAAGATAAGAGAAGGGTATGTTAACATTAAGGGTTCAGTTTCATGGTTTTGCGACCCTAGGAAGCCGTTTGGTGTTTAGAAAGAATTAGAACAAACAAGAAACGCCAAGCCCCACTCCATAGGGTTCTGGAAGGCACCCCCTATATTTGTACCAAAGATATTTTAGTAAATTTAAATGGCATTACAAATTTCAAGCTTGATGTTACTAAGTTTGAGGACGTGCTCCTAGAGCTTGGTATACACTACTGGACAGTCTGAAATTCTTTTAAACCTCGTTTTTCGGGACAGGGGTTGATCCCTACGATGATTTCTTATAGTTCCGATATTTTGGGAATACGTAGGCTTTTGATGGTAACAAAAAGCGTCGGTTGCCTTGTCCATGTGACTTGGGAGAGATGCATAGGAACAGTAGCGTAACAAAGAAATACTAAAGAGGGAGGGGCACACCAAGATGAACATCATTCGACATATCTTTGTCAGAAACTACATCTTTTTATGAAAATTGGGCAATCTTTTTCTTATCATTCCGTAAGAGGCAGCATGGCCCTATGATATCCCCCTAAATAGGCTAAATAATACGAAGCACTCAATAGAAGAGTAACTCACACCATGCCTCAATGCAGATTGAGCGATCATGCCCTACAACACTAGACTGAGATTAAAATCCCGGTACTCTCCGATCATGGTTAGATTTTATTAAACTAAGCAAGAGAACATTGGTCGCTTCGATCATATTAGATGGATTGGGAATAGTCTAGTTACTCTGCTTCGATATTTCTTTTAAAAGTAGGTGTAAAGGATACTTTTTAGAATGTCTTCTTTAAATGAGTGACGTGAATGTCATTCAGCAATTGCATAATTAAATCATGTAGCATTTCCAACTATCATACTTCTTTGAAACGTGAGGATACATTTTGTAATACTGAGGACAATGAAAATGTTATACAGTACTCTTTTTCGGACGCCTCAAGCAATCAAGGAAAATAACTTAGAGATGATTTTATTTTTCTCATATTTAGCTATTTCTAAAATTAGAAAATATAAAATGACATGAAACATTAAATTTGAGACCTGAATATTGTCACAACATCAACAAAGCACCAAATATTTAAATGATAATTCCATTAAATTTTTATTCAATGTTTAATCACCATAATAAATAAACATAGACTTAGCCCTGTGTTAGCTTTGAAGGGCCACGAATCTCTGACTTCAATCTTCCACCAATCATTTTCTGACATTGGCCCTGTCTATGCCCCTCTAAAAACCCAGCCTTGCTTTTTCCAACACCTCCATCCTGCCTATTGAATACTGATAAGGAAGGGTAACATGATAATCTATTGCTAGTTTGATAAAAGTATTCTCTGTAATCATAAATACACCAATCAAGTTTACTATAGGAAGCAAATTACTTGATGGAAAAGATGTGTTACATTGCTACAGCTTTCAAACTATTGTATATTTTCATTTCATTTCAGATAATCCAAATTGCTGCAATATAACCATAATCCTAAATTTTATGGCTACACAATAATTCCAAACTGACAATTGTATGTGAACCTATTTCAATATTTTACAAAGAGTCAATTCCTGTTTCTTCTGGAAAAAAGCGCCCCTTGCAGTCTTTGAGGGCGCCCAACAGAGGTATGGCTTTTGACACGGCGCACACACGGGGCCTCACGCTTCAATGCCAAGGAAAAACGAGAAAACATGTATTTATCTGCCTAAATTATCCTCCTTAAAGTAGAAGAGAAATTGGAAAGTAGACCAACAGACACGAATGCAACGGCTCAAGAAACTCAGTGGCACGATGTTTTATGAACCGCAGTGTGAAGTATGTAAACGTAGACAAGTGTGTAATGACTGAATATAGACATCGGTGTTGTAAAATCTCGAAGGTGGAAAGTCGTGGGACCACGGGGAATCGAACCCACGGTCTCCGCATTGCGCAACACGTCGCCTTTCCCCTAAGCTACGGTCCCTTACCAACGAGAGAGAGAAATTTGGGATGTCTATTGTTTGGATATTGCGTCGCTACATAGCCCCCTGCTAGAGGCGAAGGCATGAGGCTCGATAGTTTGCTTGTCTCTGTTAGCTAACCCGACTCCAGTGAAGTGAG
>JAAAKL020016998.1:0-10791 GCA_010016065.2 Carybdea cf. marsupialis auct. non (Linnaeus, 1758) | reverse complement strand
TTAAATTCACAAATCTAGACTATTTATGTTAATAATGTAAATAATGAAATTTATAAAAATGCTTGTCTTAGTTGTTATGCAAGCTATTATGTAAAGTTGAAATCAGATGTAAATATTTTTCCGATGGACTAAATAAATAATGACAACAACAGCAAAAAAAATTATCAACTATCAAAAATTTTATATGGCACTTTGATCATATATAGTGTAAATATGTATTGCTTAGATATCTTTCAGGTTTTTTAGCATTAAATGCATTAAATACTAAAATGAAGACAAGAAAACAATTACAATTCTGAGTAATATAAAAAATTATGTAATATGTTTCAGATTGATTTCCTCTTCTTATCAAGGCACTATATTTAACAAGATTGTAAAAGTATACTGTAAACTTTTTTCTCTGGCTTTTACTTTTTACAGTTTTAAGTACCTATTGCATCATATGACATTGAAGCGTCACAAGTATAAGGCCCCAGGAAAATGCCTTTTTCTCATACTTTCAACACCAACTTTTGGAGCCAAGATGCTGTAAACTGGCTGGTATCAATTGAGTACTTTACCAGATTGAAGTCATTTTATTGTACTGCATACATCAATAGGGGACCTTGATTTAAGTGATAAATTCAGCCACAAGATTTGTTTTCTTTTGTCATTAGTGAACTGAAGTGATTTACTTTGTATTTATTAAATTTAAAACGCATGTGTATTCTTATATGGGTGTATAGTTTGATAAATTTTCCTTAAATAGGTAATTGTTCTCTTAAAATGTCTGTTGAGAGTAAAGCTTTTGCCTTTTCCTCAACCACGTACTTATCCTCTTTTTGTCCAATTTATTGTGCACACAAAAACTGTTTATTCACTCTAGTTACAGTGCAGAGTCATTCCGTGTTCGCTTCCGAGAGTTCATGTTTATAAACGTCTTAAGTTGAATTATTTCAAGTAGCCAAATATTCAGTATTTTTGGCTCGTTGAAGCTTCTTCTCATCACATAAATACTAGAACCCTTCTCTATGTTGAAATTAATCTGGAAGGCCTAAATAAGAAGCTTTCTACAACAGCAAAGGACTTCTAACCAAAACCAATGGATTAGCAAAGATGTTAATCAACCATAAAAGAACACAAATTCTGAGTTTAATTTATCATGACCTGTATGGAAGATGTTTTCATTTTACTTTGCAGTCGTACACAAGATAGCGGTGAAAGAAAAGAAGAGTAAAATAATAAGTAAACAGATAAGACAAATGATTGATCTGGATTGCTAATTATATGCAGGCTTCTACTTCTCACTTAACCGTGATTTCCTGTAAAGGAGAAAAGGAGAACACCTTACAGGAAACCACCAGAGTAGATCCAAATAATAATAATAATAATAATAATAATAATAATAACATTAACATTACGGAAGAGAAACCTGTGAAAACTGGTATGAACACCATCCAGAGCCAGTAACAGAAATAGGTGAAATAACAATATTATAGGATTTTAGTATTCACACCGACAGGATTATTAATGCTAATAGACCAGATATAGTTGTCAAAAACAAGAAGGATAAGACCTGTTTATCATCGACATGGCTGTCCCCTCTGATAGGAATATATCAAAGATCTTGAGATTGAGATTGCTAAGATGTGGCACATGAAGACAGCGGTAGTTCCAGTGGTTATTGGAGCATTGGGGATGATTAAGAAAGACATGGAGCATCATCTAGAAAAGATACCAGGCAGAACTGATCTCTACGAAATTCAGAAAATTGTTCTAACAAGTACCGCCCACATCTTCAGACGAACTCAATGTCAATGTGATTTGCAACCTTCGGATTCACTTTACTCTCCTTTTCCTTTCATGCTTCTACATATATTTTTCTTTTCTTCCTCAGTAAATTTTGCTAAGCAAAAGAACTTGCAACATCAACACCAATTTAATATATGTAGCCTTAGCTCTCTGGGCGAGATCCGGCTACCTGTATGAACGTAACAGATATCAAAGAGTAATACAATTTGATTACGAGGCTACATCATAAAGGCCAAAAATCGTGTACTTGCTCTAGTTGATATATTTTTACGCCATTGAGTTAAGCTCTTCAGCTGCGTCGAGTATCGTATTTGGCGAAATAAAATGCATCCATGTTGCGTGAAAACGACTTCATTCAAAACTAAGTATTCTCTTCCCCGACACGTTGTCTGATCTTCCACAGCGTTCGATCTTCTACTAACATTAGGAGACATGACTTTAAAGTGTATTTCAAAGCTGCATACTGCATTTATTAATGTATAAGTTTCCAATTACCCTCGTTTTTCAAACAAACGTAGCTCAACACAGTTTCGGAGGCACCGATTAGACGTTTTGTCTATTACTTCATCTCTGTCCTGTAAACGCTTTTCAACTACAAACGCTAACCAACAGAACCATAGGGGGTTGTTGCCTATTCTAATAGTTATACTGTGAAAGAGTCATTACTGACTGGATTAAAAGGAAAATGATAAAATCAGCTGTCTCAAAATTTCTTGATTCTACAAAACATTGATGTTGATGTTGAAATCTTGGGCAAATCGTTGCTCTAACAAACTGTACTCTGTAAATTTGGCCGAAGATGCTGTGTTGCTTTTATTTTCTTGTTGAGTGAATAATAAGGCCTTTGAAACATGTCACGAATGATGACAGTGTTGAGTGTACACGATCTCTTGTGTTGAGATAAGAAGGTACCCATCTTACAAAAATAATAATACATCCTGAAATCTTTCAAAGACGGAAAGCGATGAATCTAATTAAACGAGCAAAAGGGTTTTAACTTTTATTTCTTCCTACGAAATGGCCAACGAAGGGCAGGAAAAGCCACATTACTTGGCTCAATAGACCCTCATAGAAAATGTTCATTGATTATAATATGACGAGTGTAGGTTTCCTATTGCAAATTGTATATGAACCTTCTGTCTTCAATAAAACTGGTACGATATCACCCGAAGCCTTAAGTAATTTGAAATGTAGTCATCCTAAGTCTTTATCATAGTTCCTAAAACAGGAACAGCTTTCCATTAAGATGCAAAGTCGGCTAATAAAAATGAACACCAATTACCAATTATCTTAAACCTGCAAAACTTACTAGAAAGAAAGATGCTTTTTTTTAAAAGAACTTCGGGAACTGCGGTGAGGATAATGGGCCCCGTTATGTAAATCTGCCTTCGACTACTTCTTACCAAAATGGACGTATGTAGTAATTACTCGGCTAAGTTCAATTCAGATCCAAAAAAGGAGCAAGGAAAGCAGTAAGGAGACATTTCGCTATTTGGTAGGAGATATCAACTTCGGACTTCACTTTAAGAAATCAATGGCCACTTCCAGATTTATGAGTTAATGCGGAGGGAAAGTGTGACGTCACGATTTTGAAAATGTTTGAATTATGGCAAAAATACTGTTAGTCATGTTGCCCTATTAGTGAGAACGAAAACAGCCAAAAATTGAAAGTGATGCCCTTTTCCAACACCAAGATATCATCTTTCAAAGTTTTAAATCTCTCTAACAAAACCTTGTTATTTGGTGCTGGATCCCAACGTAAGGATCCAAGGAAAATTAAAAGAGTTTTGGCCAGAGATTTTCAATTTTAAATGCCTCTCGTTTAAACACTATATACACTACAGGTTTGCTATTTTAAGAAACAGCCTATTATAGGGTTGCCTTTAGATATTTTGAGTCAAATCGTTCTATTTCCGAAACTTTTGATTTGTGACGTCATCACCTTCCCTCCGCATTTGGGCTAGATATTTGGACACAGGGCTTTCAAATACAGGGTACGTTTTTCGAATAGCACGAGATGGTCATGTAACAAACAAGCAAATGTTGCCCTGTTTTCAACAAAAGCGCAGTACATAGCACTTTCATAAGTGTGTCAAGCAGTAAAGTGTCACGTAGCATGTGTATTTATTTACCTACTCCACAACGAGATTATATTGCTATTTCTGAGGATAACACTTTATTTATGCAAACGTCAAATATCTAGTTAACCATTCAATAAGCATTGATATTGATTTACAACTCTATTTTCATAGCAAAAAAGTCCAAGATAAAACCCTCAAGATCAGTCATTGTCCTATATGGTGGTACATGTCCTCAGCAAAGCTCTTGCAAAATGTTTGCTTTTTGAAATTTGTTCAAGTATTGGCTTATGTTACGTCAATACAGTTCAAGTGGGTGTTATAATTTGTACCGATCAAAGAATACGTTAAGACAGCCTCGTTTGTATGTTAATGCCATCTTAATCTCTTTTGTAAATATATCCCTCTGAAAGACAACTGCAATGAAATTTTACACTTTCGCCTACTTGAAAATCTTTGTGCTTAGGGTTGATTCGTTATCCAAGAAGAAGCATATATATAATAAGCTCATCAAATTTTTAGCGCTTGTGTTCTATTCATCGTATAAATAACTCTTTCGTGCACGTTAGCACTATGTAACTAACCCATCACTGCCTGAATTTTCTCATTTCATAAATTTCGAACCTTCCTAACTATAACACATATAGTTCATAAACAACTAGATGTGACCATCCCCCCTGCCACCCCTGTCACTACATGCAGATAGGGAGATCTGCACTCACTTTCTATTTTTACAGTTTCTTCTCGTTGCTTGCAAGTGTTTTCGTCAAAATACTCGCCGTTTACTCGCCCCTGCTTTACGGGGGCTTCCGTAACCTTGTTTTTGTACCTCAGCTTTTCAACATCAAATTACTCAATTTTCCCCTCTATAATTTTGCTAAGGTCCGCCTATACTTGAATATGCTTCCAATTTTATTAGTTCCTTACTGATTTACAAACAAAGCTTTTCAAATAAGTTGTTATGACTTTCTGTTATGACTCGCATTTTCAAGCTAATCAGGAAATCTTAAAATTTAAGTATTACAAGCAGCTACGCTGGCTTGTCGCATACTTGGCTTCGCTGATCTTGCTTTTCATACTGCAGCAGTTAGGTGCTGTTGATCTATTATTGTTTACTTTGGTAAGCAACATGAATGCAATACTCATTTAGGTTTTATGTCATGTGTTCACAGTATCGAGAACACAAGATCTGGCCTATTTCGGAGTGTTCTAAACTTAATGGTGACAAAAAGAGTGCTTTCGTTTAGAACAGGTGGGGAGCGACACTTAAAATGGTTTGGTACAAACGCTTTCACTGAAAGACTGAACAGGCAAAATTATACAAGAAAGGAAATAATTGGAAAGCCTGTCCCTTGGCCCCCTGTGGATACGTTAACTTTGCTACTGCTGTTCTAGAATGTTGATCATTTACAATGAGTCTATACTGTTTACATACAAATGCGCTATTTAATCGAGAAAATTAACTTTATTGACAATTTATTTTCCCATTATATTCTTTGTTCTTTAAATCAGTGAGAAGAGCTTCAGCCGTCTGATTTACCGTATTTCATCTAATCATAGACCCCCTTTTTGTGTCATTTCAGGTAATTAAAGACCCCCTTTTGTGTCATTTCAAGTAATTAAAGAACCCCTTTTGTGTCATTTCAAGTAATTAAAGAACCCCTTTTGTGTCATTTGAGGTAATTTTAGACCCCCCTTTTGGGTGCCCTCCATTGATTACAGACGCCTTCTATATCTATATGAAAAGGACAGATATTTCAAAAGAAGGCACATAAGCATTGTAAGGGGCAGGTTGTTTTACAGAAGTGAGGAAACCACATTAGTCTGCAAATGGGCTTCTTCTGGTAGAGCACATGCTTTAGGTCCAATAAATATTGTACTCTCGATTTTTAACCCATAATGTGTGCATCACTAATTCTAACCTTCAAGTTCTTTCAGCAAATTTTTCATGATTTGACGTTCTCTCCCGCTAATACCTGTGGTCATTCCATATAAACACGGTACTACAAGTCCCATTTCTCTCTGTCGTTTGCCAGATACTTGTACATTAATTTCTGCGTTTGGATGCGATTTCAAGAAATAAAACAACGTTCTTGACATTTCTACAGGCATAATGTATGCAAACGGTATTTCGTTGTGGCTGCAATTCAGTGATGAAGTATGGATGTACTTTCATAGTTTTTCTTGAAAATCCATATGCTCTTTTTTTGTAAAACTTTGTTCTTGAAATTCAAGACCATTTCTAATAAAAAGACTCTCTATTTTGGTGGCCTCGATAAATCATAGACGGGTCTATAACTACAGGAAACACGGTATTAAGATTTAGTAAGGCCAACATGAATTGTTTGGTTTACTAGGATGTGAAGAAGTCTTACACTTGACTGCTACACCAGTCTGACCTGAGTACAATTTTCTGTCACTCCGTTTTATTTCTCAATCTTTTCATGTTGACTCCAATAAATTTCGTCATAGCTTTGCAAAAGGCCCGAACAAAGAATCACTTCCTCTCAGCTGATTCGGCATTGGCTGGCTATTAAGTGAAATGATATGGTATGCAGAAGGCAAATCAGCGCTCTTTTAGAGGCATAGATGTATATCAAATACGTTGGGATGAGATTATCAAAAGAGGAATTATCCTTGGTGGGACTTGTCCAGGTGGTAGTTGGCCTGGATGACGATTAGCCGAGGTAGTAATAAGTGGAAATAATCCGGTTATGCTAAGCAACAATACTACTAACAAAATTTCCGATGTTAGGGTAACCACCGGCAATCCTCACTTCCAGGCGTTGGCCTCCGATTGTACAGGATCCTGTTGTGACCCTCACTGAGACGTTCTGTCATTGGACAGGAAAAGTATTTATTCCTTCCTTCAGGTTGTGCAATTTAATCTTAACTAGTCAGCAGATGTTTTCCTGATCATACAATGGAGTACGCATATGCGTCGTCATAAATATATGAAAATCACACGGTAAAGAAAATGTTGCACTCTCTGTACTTCTTGACCAAACATTGAGATATACCCTTGTAAAGTTTCATAATTCCTACCAAAATCCAGTTCAAATTTTACCAACTGCGGAAAATTTACTGTGTTTCCTCACCGCCCTATGCTGACGTTACTCATGGTTGGAATGAGTTTTTGAACACGATATTTCTGTTCGGACGTTTGATGGGTTAATAATGTGATTTAGCAAAAAGATTGTTTGCTCGCGAAGATGTATGGCGTCATCTTTTTAGTACTGGATTATATCTGTTGAACTTTAAAAACTTAAAACATGGAATATGATCAATGTGAAACACATGATATAGTACAGAAAGTAATTTAGGTCTGAAATTACATATCCGCTTGCTGACTGCCATGCTGTACCAGTGTTCGGGATCTAAAACTTTGTACTGCCTTTACATGTTCTTTAGGAAATTCGTGTTGTATTTGACAATTTATCAAATGAATACAAATTGCGAACAACGATTGCACATCGACTTGTACTGCGTACGTTCCATATGCAACAATGGAGTTCAGCTACGCAATTGACATAAACAGCACTTCTAAACAGGAGGTAGTATATACCTTACGTAACACAAACATCAATAAATACTGTCTGCGATGCAGTAAAAGATCAAATATTTAATGAGAAAATTAACGGTAAACGTCATGTAGTTTACTATTTCAATGCAAGCTATCCGATATGTTAAAAGTAATTGATTTAATAATGAGATACATGTACAGGAGTCTAAACGGAGAACGACAAAGACATTTCACAACAAGAAGCCGTGCATAACATGAATGCTACAAATCATCAAGTAAATCGGTAATCTAGTGGATAAGTCCCTAGCCTTTAGTTCAAGAGGGTCAGGGTTCAAATCCCGAAATTACCATTAGTGCCGGAAAGACATCCGGTTTTTAAGTCCTCTATATACTCCAACAAGACCCATGTACATAGGCACCGCCCTAGCCCCTGTAGGAGGGTGTGCACGGCGTTAAACCCTCATCATCACTATCAACATCATCATCATCGTCGTCGCCATCATCATCATCATCATCGGTACATAAGAATGCTACTATAACAGACGGATGCCACGATATCAGACAAATTCAGACTTATACCCTACGTACCTTGTTCTAAACCAGAAGT
The DNA here is from genome assembly GCA_010016065.2 of Carybdea cf. marsupialis auct. non (Linnaeus, 1758). Classification (NCBI taxonomy): domain Eukaryota; kingdom Metazoa; phylum Cnidaria; class Cubozoa; order Carybdeida; family Carybdeidae; genus Carybdea; species Carybdea cf. marsupialis auct. non (Linnaeus, 1758). The sequence continues at coordinate 2,792 of JAAAKL020016998.1, read as the reverse complement.
ATACTTGAAACAATTTGTATGGGCCTTTCGAAGTAATGTTTGGTACAAGATGCGATACGTTGGATTTGACTGTGATACCTTCCAGATTATCACATGCATCTGATGGGCAATATCCAAACAATGCTCTCGATGTATCCGGCGCTGGTAAATGAATGGATCTATTGGCAGCTCGTAGATTGATGAGGCACATTCCGATGTATTGTTGCGTCTCTGGTTGCAAATACTACAGAAAGGAAAGATTTTGTAAACTTCTACTCTTGCATGCAAAATTTGAGGATCATAACCATCATAAACTCACGAAGATGAGATGGAATCTTCACTTGCACTGCATCGTCAACTCTTGCTGTACTTACCTTTTCCTTTGCCTCTTTTTACCTTTCTTTTCTTTTCTCCTTCAACCCTCGTTTCTTTCCATCCATTCTCCTTCCTTCCTCTCTTCGTTTTCTTTTCCATGTATTTTTTTCTTTTCACCCATCACATTCGTTCTTCCTTCACTTCTTTCATTACATCTTTAGACGTTGGATTTCGTGGTCAAAAAACCTGCCGGATCCTCTAACTAACATCAATTCGAATGATGAATTCCTATCATACTCCTATCATACTCATGAACTAACATCCTCATCCGCGATTCTTAGGCACATAGGCTCTTATGTGGACTGGTTCCACAAAGGCCAAATGAAAGGCAAATTTATCGTTGCCTATGACACGGAACCGGTTATCTGTTCACACAACGGAACGTTCCTTAGACTTACAAGGATTTTCACTGGAAAACTGCGATAATTTTTCCTTAATAGTGAAGTCGAGGACATCTTCAGGGAAGGCACTATAGAGCGAAACAACTATTTAAGGAATCGATTTCTGGTTTTAATTTGTCTATATAACAAATCATGAGTGCACCATGAATCAAGATTTTTATAAGTAAATTAAATGGTATTATTTTTTGAATTGTAACAAAAAAAGGACGGCAAGAAGTTTCCACAGGAAACAGGCCATGTGGTTCTGCGGATAGAAGTCTGAACGTCTGAAGTTCGAATAACACCATATATATTCCCTCGTCTCAGGTTGATATTTCGATGATCCCATGCAGTAGATGGTTTTATACAGAAGATGTAGTTTAATGACATAGACCTGTTAATAACACATAAGATGGTAATGATTTTGCACAAAGCTAATTTCCATCGTTTCATATGGTTGCCTATTGTAACGTGAAAAGTGCGGTTTTGAGTCATTGACATAAGAGGGATGAGTGATTTAGTCAATGCAATACCACTTATGGTAACTCCAGCTAAAAATAATTTTAAGATTGGCTAAGGATGCTCGAAGGAACAAATTTTTGACGATACTAACAAATATAAATCTACATTCGCCAGTAATGTTGAAAATGAAAGCTATTGTTAAGTTTGCCTTATCGCCTAAGGATCAGAAAAAGAACTGCAACCATACGCAGACTTACCCAACATAACATAAAACGAACCGTTACAAAAGCATTGAAGTACAAGTGTAAGACTACATGGACACAAGCAATGGATGGATACAAATGCCGAGTCAGTCTATTTAACGAAGAATCGAGTTACGATAGATACACTAGTGCATTCTATTTGTTAAAACAGCGATAGCACAGCTTAAAAACATATCTTGCATCCGTTCGCTCCATCGGTTTCTTAGAAGAACTTACTGCGGGTGCCCGACACTTTCATGGGCTGAAGATCAACTCGATACTGACGGAGGGAGATCCGTGTGAATGCGAGCCTCCTTTCCATCGATGAACATGGTGTAAGACATTCAGCCCTAGGAATCTCTCGAAATGAAAGTACATCTCACATTGTTAATATTCCCTGCTTGCCTTTCTCGACTGTGGCTTCTGCTCGTAAAAACGGACACAACCGATCGTTGGCCACCTCGTGATCTTTTTAAAGCTCTGAATCGATTGTGCTACCACTGCTGATGCTTATGCTACCTCGCCTCTTCATCCTTCTCCGAATCCTCACGTACTAATACAACTGCTACTACCACTACTACAACTACTACCACTACTACTGCTCCTGCTACTACCACTGCTATTACTGCTACTACTACTACTACTACTACTACTACTACTACTACTACTACTACTACTACTACTACTACAGCTGCTCCTGCTACTACCACTGCTGCTACTACTACTGCTAATACTACTACTGCTACTACTACTACTACTACTACTACTACTACTACTACTATTTCTACTACTACTACTGCTACTACTACTACTATTACTACTACTACTGCTACTGCTATTACTACTTCTCCTTCTAATTCGTTTTCTCTTCATTATCAGTTTCAGTATATGTCACTACTTGAAACAGAGAAGGGGGTCACATTTGCCAAACTTACTAACGCTCTGCTTTGTCTCTCTCACTTTTTGGCGTTCAAGTTATCCGTGGCGATACGGTAGTTGTATTCACAAGCAATTTTTACAGCATATGAAGATATATTTTTGTGGTGGTATTAAATATCGACGATACAAATTGGGCTTACCTTCGATATTCCAGATCTGTCGGTGGTTCCCACGTGAAGGGATGAATTTTGAGGGAAGGTAATAGGAGTTACATTGGCATTCAAGAAGTGTATAAATGGCTTTTCTTTCCCATTGACAAAGACAGTTGGCCTTGTGGACACAATATTTCTTAATATAACCTTGTATACTGATCTTGACTTAAGCCGGAAATATGCGTAACCCTATATTAACAGGAAAAAAGAAAAACATGTACCAATACCGAGGGAGGTTTTAACACTGTCATTCCTCTTAAAAC
>JAAAKL020016997.1:0-10791 GCA_010016065.2 Carybdea cf. marsupialis auct. non (Linnaeus, 1758) | reverse complement strand
TGGGCAGGCAACCGGATCGGCAGAGCGGTCGCCTGACAGAAGCGGGTTGGTCGCGGCCAAGCAGAAGTGGTTGTCCAGAAAGCTTTGGCAGTTCAGTTGCCCTAACATGTAGTCATGGGCGCGGAAGGACCGGTGGAAGAAGCCACCAAACCCACCGAAAGAGCCACTGGCAATGGCCTTCGCGCCGTGTAGAACCTCTGCCGCTGCCGGGAAATCGGGGTTCTTTGCTCCGCGCCGCTTTGGGGCCAATAGGTAGCGCGAGGCGATGTCAGACTGGCTGGCTTGCAACAACTCAACCGGTTTGAAGCGGGCTTGATTGATCAGGGCTGGTAAGAGTTTGCTGGATTGGTCTCTTCCCCTTCCCCTTTTCCCATCCAAATATATATAAAAAAAAGAAAACGCACTTTTAGGCTATTTGGAAATTTTCACCTAAGAACGGAAAAGGTCATCTTTAATTGTAGTCTTGATTATGAGATTCACTATATCGTGCATAACATGGCAACCGAAAGGCAAAAAAATAATTACTCATTTTAACTCAATTACAACTTCACAATACTCAAAATATCATAAAAAGTGAAAAGTTCCGAAATTAAATTTTAAAGAAACCAATCTTATAACTAAAGAAGCGTTTAACTGCACACTATAGAAGTTTTAACACTCTTTCATAATTTTTATTTTATTACTTCTGGTAAGGTGCTGTTAAAATAGAAGAACATGCAACGGAAACAGAAAAAAAAAATCGTCTACTAACTTTGATTTCTGCCTCAACATTTTCCAATTTCGTCTTCAGTTCACGCAATTCCGTCCCTTCGATTTCTTTGATTTTTTCAACAGCCGGACGAAGAGTGAGCAATTTTGCCTGCTTCTCAGTATATTCCTCAATTTTCTTGCCAATCTTTTCAAGTTCTAATGGCACCTTACTAATTTTTGTTTTAAGCTAAAGAAAAGAAGAAAATTGGATGAAAAACTAAAAACAAAACAAATGTCAAATAAAAAAATCAAGAAACAAAATAAATTCATTCGCCAACGAAACTATATAACCTCTTTTACGAGTTTAACATCTCCCTTCAAATCTAACTTGTTCAGCCCAACTCTGAATGAAAAGCATCATTCAACCTGTTAAACCATGAGGCCAATCTGATCCAAAGAAAGCTAAAACTAAAAGCTAGTAGTTTGAGATTAACTGTTATTCCAGGGCCTTAATGGGTTTAAGTGGTACCATACTTTCGAAAGAAAAGGCAATGAACACAATAGTTTCGTCCCTTCCCCTCCCGATCCTCTCCGACCCAGTAGATGATGCAGTTTCAACCAAAATTTAGCTGATTAGTGTGCTGTTTAGCAGCATCTAAAGAAAAAAAAAATTGATTTCAGATGTAGAAGAAAAAGTTCTTTCCAGCAACAACACCTAGATGGACTTGTCAGAGACATCTATCACAAGTTCAAAAGGTAAAAGAAACGCCTAGTGCTTCCATCTCAACTCCCACATATCTGAAGCAAGAAGTTTGGACCACGGACACTTAATCAAAAGAAAATTCAACCAAAGGAATGTTTGGTAAAAGTGTGATAATATTACATTTTATGCGTTTAAGCCATATATAAGAAAAGTTTAAGCAAACACACAAACAGGTAAGTGCCAACATTTTCTCTTCATAGGTCAACCGATCCATAAATACGACTCCGTTGCCCTTATCTGGTTTCGTGATGTAGACGTTCTGTTTTTTCCTTAAGTTGTTCCATGCATTGTAGTGATCTTTCTTGAAGATGAAGTGTTTGGAGTCCGGTTTCATCTCAGCATAGATGTGGGGGGAACATTTCAATTTCGCTAACAAGGAGGTATAGTCTTCAGCAGAAGATGGCAAGTGCCTTGTCAGTTGGTAATAAAACAACTCGAATACTGAAAAGATCATCTCCTGATCTATTTTCTTTGGTGGTACGGCATAGTGTAGTCCACGGGATAATACTTCTTTTTCCGTCTGTGACAGATCATAAGACGACAAGTTGAATATGCAGTGCTCAGGATGAGTGTTTGATCCAAACCTTGAATTACGTAATCGCTGAAGATAGAGTTCTTGTGCTTTGTTAATTTTGTTCTCAGTCTTCTTATCTATATTCGATAGATATCGGAAATAGCGTAACCGGTCAAAGAATGTTAGAAAATATGTGTTCTTCTGCCATTTGGTACGGAGCTTCCTGTTCAACCACTTCAGTCTGCCTTTCTCTTTGTATATGTCATCTAACAGGAATGTACGCTCTATTGAAATTCAGTTTTTCTTTGATGATTCGTGATGAAATGTTTTTTGGAGCAACTCCACAGGACAAACAAGAGTCCAGAAATCTCACTTCGAACTTAGTTGTACGTATTTTCCCTCTCAGCTTTATCAAGTCGTTCAGATCACAGATCTGTTCAGATGAGTAGCGCCTTCGAAAATACTTGAATAAATTATTAGTACTACAGAACTTTAGAATTCCAGAGATGACAGGTATCATGTTGTGTATAGATGACAGGTATAATGTTTATGTACATAATGACCTAAAGCCTTTTCCGAAGGCAATTTTCTTTCACAATGATCCACGTGGCAAAGATGGGACGGTTTGAACGCAGTCATTCAAATTATAAAATGTCAGTGAGGCATTCTTTTGATATGTGAGCATTTTGTAGATGTGACAGAAATTCTGCGGCAAGGATATTGTTCGTCAAAAAGTGAAGGATAAGTGTCCAAAAATGTGCGCTTCCTGTCTTTTTCAAAAAATTTCAAACGTCGCTACAAATCGTGATCTATTAACAGAAGAAATGGCTATTTACTGTCACACAGTGCATCACATCGGATTATTTAGTCCCTGGATTAAAGCCATCCCGTTCACTCTGCTACTCTTATCGGTAACAAGGTCTTTCTTGCAGGTTGACACTCAAATCCTGCAAAGCGGTCATTGAGATCAACAAAAAAACTCATTGCCTTTCTCTTTAAAACATAAACTAATGTAAAATAATTAATGCAACGTTTCGACGTAATAGGGATGTCATTGTCAAGCAATCATGAACAAAATATCAGCTGGTTTATATTCTACCTAACGCAACAATGGTCTAAAAAACAGCAGCAACACTGCACGATACAGCGAAAACATTTTAGTACTGAAAAGCTTATTTTTCTGACACTCCTCAGAGTACAAAATCGTCTGAATTGACATTGAGAAGAAATCAATGAAACTTAACACAACTGTGTTTTAAAATTAGCCAATCAGAGCTCTGACTGCCACATTGGTGATGTTTTGACCAATTAGTGTCTGTGTATTGAATGGTAAACAGAGAAAGAGAACCAATGAAGAGACAAACAAGTTTTGTTGCTTTGATGTGGACGGGTTCCAGAACGGGCAATTGAAAAGTATGAAATGGCAAAATGGCTCTCAGAACTGTTATTAAAGACTCATTCACTTTCGCTCAATTCATACAATACCAAAATTTTGGTTCTTTTTAAACTTTTCTGTGTGTCCTTTCAGTAACTTCGTTAGAATTGTTCCCGTAGACGAGACAATTAAGATTTGTACCAACGCATTATACCGGGGAGAGCTCCTGTTTCCATCGTTCCCTGAGGAGGTATTCATTAAATCAATTGAGGTGGCAACATGTGGTGTCAAATTCAGCTTCAATAATGAAATGTATCAACAAAAGAATGGAGTAAGCATGGGCGGTCTCTTGGGTCCAGCATTGGCTTATGCCTTTGTTTGTTTTTATGAACTTCGAGTCTTTTAATCTTCCCCAAAACTTTGTCGACCTTGTTTCTTATCGTTATGTAGACGACACGTTTACCATTTTTGAAAATGAGTCTGAGTGTGATGAATTTCTTAGGAAACTCGACAAGTTACTTCAGGCAAAAAATTTTACCTTTGAAAAGGAGGAAAATAACTCCTTGCCATTCCTTGTAGTTTTGATGGAAAAGGATGGCATTAAATTTGTAACCACTGTGTATAGGAAACCTACCTTTTTTGGTCAGTACATTTCTTAGACCTGTTTCAGCCCCAAAACATGGAAGGTGAACCTCATCAAAACTTTGGTTCCATGCGTACTGATGATTTGTTGTACAGAATAAAATCGATACATTAAAGCAGTTCTTTCCTTGTAACGGCTATCCTGAAGATGTCATCGACTCAACCATCAAGGCAAGATTATCTCTGTTTTCCAGCGAAAAAACCATTTGTACCAATGCAATGTCCCTTGTACCTAAAACTACCCTGGCTTGGTAACGTTTTGCTTTGATTCAAAGACCAAATTAAAAAGGCTCGTAGAGATGTGCTTTGGCACTGTGAATCCACACAGTTTATACATGTAAGAAAGCGTTCTAAACTAACCACAATGACCGTGTGCCTCCCACAAATTGTAGCATCGTTGCGTACTCTTTTTCTTGCCCGTGTGAGGCTGGCTATGTTGGACGCACGATTTTGAGGTTAGTTGATTGAGTCAAGCAGCATATTCCGTCCTGTATTCGCCAAGTATCAGCTCCTACACGGAAACAAACACTTCGGATTTCTAAAACCAAAAGCACTTCTAAGCTAAGTGTCTCTGCCATAGAGCAGCACTTAATTGAAAACCCAGACTGTATGGTTGTATATAGATGACTGCTTCCGTATAATAGGTAAAGCTAGATTTGCTTTCCACTTCAAAACAAGAAAGCCGTTGCTTTGTAGACAAAAGGAATGCGTCTTTTCATTGTCGCTTCATTGTCACATTTAAATTTGTAAACGACACGTTGTTGGCTGACTAGACAGGGCTTTTCCTCCTCGAATCTCTAGAAACTAATCAGTGGTTGACGAATAAACACGAGTTGTAAATCAGTGTTCAGTTTTATGTTCAGGGAATTCACTTGATATGCGACGACGTCAGCAGCTTTCTGACAAACAAATGGGACCGAAATACTAGATAACAAAATTTTCATATGTCAGAAAAAAGGTCTCATGTACATGCAAACAATGTTTTTTGGTTTTCTTGAATTAGTTTTCATATGATCATCTAGAAACTGAAGCAGCATATTTTCAAAAATATCGTTCGTGAGACTAACGGGAGAGTCTGATTTTGCGAGATGAACTCTGTTTAATAGAGTGTCAATAGAACAATGTGATTGGTCGAAAAGGGCCCAATTAAAAGGTGAATTTGTCTGTCTTTTAATATACAATTCTCTTGCTTTAAAATGGACTGATCCAAGAACAGCTAGATGAAAGGCAGGCCTAGCTTTTCCTATGATACCAAAGCGTACATCCACATACATTTTTGCACAGTATGAGTTTTCGGGTAAGTGCTACACTATGGCGGGTCACATCACTTAATAGATATTTTGGTTTAGAAACCCTAGGTGGCTGTTTCCTCTTAGTAGCTGATGGATAACGAAGACACGAAATCATAATTTGTAAGCAAGAAAATGAGTAAAAAAAAAGAAGCTGAAATTTGTGAAAGGCAAACAATTTTTATGGTTGGTTGAGGAAACAGTTGTACTATCAATGGGAGAATTCGAGGAACAAAAAATCTCTAGTCGCCACATTAGCTTTCAACACTCCACCGGAGCATATTAACATGCATCTAGAGAAGTGTTCTCAATGGGGCTCACTAAGTTCTGGCGACAGGGCGCAAGCAAAGAGTATGCCGGCAAGGAATTCGAATTCCGTTGCTGACACACTTTTCTATTTCTCTAGTATCTATTCAAACTTATTGTTTCAAATCTTATCTTCTCAAATACAATCTACAGCTTAAAGAGTTAGCACTGAAAAGCTGTAGCCAATTGCATGTACAGTATTGTTGGAAGATACAAAAAATAGTGAAGGATGAACATAACTCGCGCTATGAATTTCTCTTCTGCCATCTATTAGTTGAATTTCATTAGATTTACACACATCATTCACCCGCAGCTAATGCCTAGATTCACAATAAAAGCAACAACGTAATATTAAGGTTGTCCCAACGTGATAACAATCAAAAGAAATGGCTTTGATTTTTTGCTTTCTGAAGCAGAATAGTATTATGATAAGAAAATTTGCAATAATAACACACACCAAACTAAGCTTCGTCAAGATATTTTGGAAACCAAATAATACCCGTTCGACTAAAAATTTAAAGAACCTCTTACTTAACGTAGAAATGACGTTTGCAAGGAAAAGGCAATGGATCAACAACATTGGTACAAGGAAGAAGTTAAGAATCAATGAAATATAATTTAACAATGACTTCATTTAATCATTAGGAATTCAGTAATTCAATTGGACGCAATTGGGGTATATTTACTGTTTCATTGAAAACCAATAATTTATAAAGATATTTAACTGGTAAAACATATAATAAATAACATCAATATTTTATCTACATGATAAATAATCATTTAATGTCTTAAAAATAAATATTACAGGTAAAATGTCGAGAGTCTCTTTATACCAGACGCTAGGCAACAGGTAATCACTGATTACAGAAGGCGGACCTTAAAGTCAGTTTTAGCTATTAGAAAATGAAAGCAACATACATACTTCTATTAGACGTTTGGTGCTGGTACGGAGGACAATGACAAAGGAACTTTGACATAGTAAGTACTCACAACAACATAGCCACAACATCGACAACGTATTACACCCATCAACAACATATCGTACACACTTCCAGACGTAATGGCTTCCCAAAATGAAGCAGAACAAACCCAAAATTGACATGACACCAAGTGAATCAGTTTAGCATCCGACTTACACCCAAACATATATGTACATAATGTCGTCATGGTGATGAAAGGATTACTCTCAAAACAAAGTTATGATAAATTTTAGGACTCAAATATCATGATAAACTCTTCCCTTAGTGGGTTCAACTTAGTTTACAAAAATCACTATTATTTAAATATGCAGTTTTGAAGCTTTTTCTTTCTTTCCTCTTCCTACTTCGCGTTTTGTAGAAAGGGATGCACCGTTCCTGATTACAGACAGACAAAACCATCCATTTAAAGAGAGAAAAAGCATAAGAAAGTGTCAGTATTCTTGACATTTTCCCTTGCGAAGCTCGGAACAACTGAAGGGTACTGTTTTTTGTTTGCATGAATGTTGAAATTCTTACCACCGACTTCATTTAATCTATAATGTTGCGTCAGCCAATCCTAGACTCAAAGTACAAATATAACTGAGTATTTGCTTCCAAGTAATTATCATATTTAGCAATACAGGATTATCCTTTGTATCAGTTTTTAAATTTTGTGCAATTTTTTAGGCATATTTTGAAATTTATTACACTAATAGAGCATGTATCTAACTTCGCATTTAGCCTTCCTTTACCAAAAGACGAATCGTGTATTCAAAGAGATATTTGTTTACGTGTTGTGCCAATGACCAACCAGATTAGCTTCGTTTACATAGCAGTTCTTCGGCCATGTTCAAAACGTTTTTGCGTACCTTCTCGCTCTGTTGTAACGCTCATGAATAAGTGCTGTGTGCCATTTTCTTGAACCTGTTGTTTTTCACGCGCACTAATACAGAGATGTTCATGAACATTAGCGTAATAGAAGGTTAAGTTTCAGCGGAGTTGAAATATTTAAATATTTGATTTGCTTTGTTCTTCGTTAGAAATGCCTCCAGGCGGCTTGGAACAAAAGGTAAGATACAAAAAAGGATGGGCTTCAGAAAATTTAAATCCAATGACGACCAAAATAGACTTGCCGATGAATGTCTCTCATAGTTAATAGTAGTTCTTAGCCACAGCACTATCCGATAGACTTATCAATTTGGTGAGGTTTCCTTCTCTCGAGTTGGAGAGAAATGAAATGAATGAATTAAATGATTTACTTAAATATATATCATAGTTTGTCACATTTATACTTGTCACAAGATTACTGTGTGATTATTACTACCAGAAATAGCTGTCCCTTTAGCTCAAGGGCACTAACATGGAGATTTAGGGAATTCTCGGCAGCTGAAGGAACATCACCTCAGCTTTGGAAGAATATTATTGATACGGGTCTTGATATGCGAATTTTTACCGTAAAACAATTCAAGTGAATCAATGGAAAGTCGGGAGATCGATTTTAGTCGCAACAGTAACTCTTTTAGTTCTTAAGAGGATATAACTGTCAACATTCTTAGCTGACATGGCTTTAAACTATCCATAGAGGACATTTGTGATGAAACCCAAAATTGTTTGTACCCTGACCTAAATACCAGAGAAGGCACTTTACGATTGATCTTCCAATTTACCTTGTTTATGATTTATGGAAGTGTTAGTTTGGCTTGACATTATTCTTATGTGAGCATGATATCAAATACTGTGTGAGTGTAACGATATATTATTTACAACATTATTACATCTCTTACAAATGTACTGCTTACACCATACCATGTATCAATGGTGTATTTCTGACCTGCAGAACAGAAATTAATAAAAGAAGACGATCTACATAGAATAAAACATACACTTACTAACAAATTAGGCTTGTGCATCAAGATGAAGAGAACTCTATCAATCTTATTGGTATTTTTGCCATTACATATGAGCATATTAATAAATTAACATGATTAAACTTCATTGAGAGTGAATTGTAAGTAAGTGTTTGCCATGATGTTTCTCATAAAAAGTCACCAAGTCATTGAAACGAAATTAACATAGTTCTCATATCTGGTTGCACTTTCCTTCTTGATTACTCTCTGTACATTAATAAACATATCTTTATAAGAAAATACTCAAGCCCTTCTCAGAAACAAAGGTCATCTGAAACAGAACTTATAAGATTGCATTAAAATTAGTTAGTGATTTAATTACAGTATCAATCATCATCAATTTAGTTCATGCGTTGAAGATTTTCTTAACCGTGTATCCCTAAAAAAGAAAGAAGAGTAGAAAAAGCTTAATAATGTTTAAAGAAATTCCTTTAGAGCTGTATCTCAGTTTATTAGAATTAGCTATGCATTCCCTCGCCTCGCAGGCATCTCTCCTTTCATCACAAGAAAACAAAAACAGTTGATGGTAAGGGGTAAATCGTTTTAAGATAGATGTTTTCTGTTTTCTATTGGACACACTTACACATGATTGAAGTGTATTGTTCAATTTTTGAAGAATTCAAGGGATTGATTTAACTTTGTCGAGTTTTTTTAACTTTTTTTTTTCTATCAATACACTTTTTAGCAACTTGTAAAGGGACCAAAGTGGTATATACAAGGGTAATTTGCTAAATGTGCTGATAAATTAATTGCTACATTAAAAGGTTATAAATAAACACATTAGCAACCACCAAAAAAGTCGAATGGACATGAGTTGATGTTAGTGAAATACGAGATGAAGGTCTGTTGAAGAGTGATCTTAAGTCTAGCATGTCATATAAACAATCAAATCAAGGAATAAATAACCGCCCGACCTTGCCCAAGTAACAAAATTTTACACTTGTACAAGATTTTAAAAACATTGTCAAGGAAAAGGGTTGATTTGAACTTCGTGCCGGCACAGCCTTATAGGATGTAGTGGTAGACTACATGACTACCTGACCAGGACATTACCAGCTAACTTATACGTAACTTCATCCCTTAAAAGAGCAAACTATGGCTACAAAATGACGAAATAGAGTGTATTGCATTTATCTTACCGGCATGGAATAAAAGAATAGCCCCATGAGAGCTATCAATAATCCAATGACCAAAAACTTCAATAGGCAGAATTTGTACTGTTCCCAAATCATGTATCGCAGTGACTTAAATGGATTCATAAACCAGGTGAAGGATGTATCGGGACGGCTAAAACGTGTAAAAAGCAAATAGATATTATTCTAAAATATATGATCAAACAAAAAGATAATTTTTAAGCATCGTTTAGAAAGATATCTGTTGTGAAGATGAGCAAGTCAGAAAGAAATACATTATGACGTTTACATCTTAAAAGGACCAAGATTTTTATTGACATACCATAACCGTCGCCCAAAATTTGTATGATTTTTACAAAGTTTAAGGATGGCACAAGAATGTTTTTCGACCTCAGTCCAGTACTTTTCCGGCAACTTCCTCCAATTTAATCAGGATTTAGTAATATTTTAGTATGTTTCATTTCAACATAACACATTACTAGTACCGTGTTCTGACGATCTGAATTTTGATGAAGTCGATCTAGAAAACATGGAAGTTAAAGTAGAATGCGCATCCTTTATAGGATTTTGTCTTGTGAAGATAGATTGTTGATAGTTAAATATAATTTGACATTTTTTACAAAATATTGTTGAATATTGGTTTGTTCAAGTAAAAAACGAAGCTAAATAGCTAATATTGTTTTTTAATTGACAGGAAATCTAAGGAAAATTATTTTTGAGGACATTAAAACTTACTCTACAACTTACGTTTCCACAGTTGCTTAAAAAAGCTCTTGCTACCACTCACTATTCCACAGTTTAAAATTGTCCAATTTAAAAATATGCGTTTCGAAACAAGTAAAAAACAGTAATGATGTTGAAAAGGTTTAATTCAGAACGTATACGCGTAAATTTGAAGTACGATTGCGAGACATGAAATTTGTTTCCCAGAATGAGCACTATAAGATGTTATGCAGTTTTCGACTAGATAGTGATATCAAGACAAAGGGTGACTTGTTGCAGCAATCTTTAGATTGCGAATGATGAACATGTTGACGTCATCCAGAGAAAGGGTCTTCTGCTCCAGCATCTTAAGATTGTGAATGATGACCATATTGAAGTCATCTAGAGAAAGGGTCTTCTGATGCAGCATCTTGAGATTGTGAATGATGACCATATTGAAGTCATCTAGAGAAAGGGTCTTCTGATGCAGCATCTTGAGATTGTGAATGAT
>JAAAKL020016996.1:0-10792 GCA_010016065.2 Carybdea cf. marsupialis auct. non (Linnaeus, 1758) | reverse complement strand
GCTATGTCGGACGCACGACTTTGAGGTTAGTTGATAGGATCAAGCAGCATATTCCGTCCTATATTCGCCAAGCATCACTTCCTACAAGGAAACAACCACCTCGGATTTCTAAAGCAAAAAGCACTAGTAAGCAATGTGACTCTGCCATTGGGAGAGCCAAGCAATGTGACTCTGCCGTCCTACTGTGGATCCGAAGAGAATTGCTTCAAAATGCGCTCATAGTCCTTGAGCCAAGTCGACATTCTTTCTAGGCCTCCTGCGATAAGCGTTTCTATCTCATTTAAGAGTTTATGATGATTGTAAAGCACGGTGTCGTCTGCATACATCAAAACCTTGCAGTGCTTCAAGACGGAGGGAATTTCATTTACGTATAGTAGGAATAGAGGCCCCAGTATTAAGCCTTGGGGAACTCCGCAAATCATACTTCGTGTTTCAGAGAAAAAACCACCGTAGCTCACCGCCATCGCCCTATTAAAAAGGCAATCCTTAAACCAATTTAACTCATTACCCACAATTCCAAAAGTTGGTAACTTTTCAAGTAGCACCGAGAGACTAATGGTGTCAAACGCCTTACTATGATCGATAAAACCGGTACCTGTGAGTAGTTCATTGTCTGGTGCTTTGCAGATTTCGTCAACAAATTGCTCACATGCTGTTTCCGTACTTCTCCCTTTGCCGAATCCGAGCTGTTGTGAGCATAGAAGGTCATTGTGTTCTATGTATGTGATCAGTTGGTTGTATACGCAGCGCTACAATATTTACGATATGGCAGGGAGGATTGAAGGTCATTGTGTACTAAATATGTGATCAGTTGGTTGCATACGCCGCGCTACAATATTTTCGATATGACAGGGAGGATGGGGGAGGGGGGGGGATTTCTCCCCTTTTTGTTGATATGGATCACTTTTGCAGTCTTTAATGCAGTGGGCACAAGTGCCGAATTAAGTGACAGATTGATTAGATAACCAATTTGAAGGGCCAAAACATGAGCACAGTCCTTCAAAATGCGATTTGGTATCTCTTCTATCCCTTTAGCATTTTAAGGTGAGTTGTGACCTCTGATACAGATACACGATGAAAGCTAAACGTTACATCCTTTCCATGATTTCTAGGAGCTCAGGATGGCCTAGACGATGTAAAGTTCTTTATCTTAAATGATTTATATTGTGAACTAATTGCAATTGACTAAAAGAAGTTTTAGCAAGCATTGGCAATGTGTTTATCGTCAAATATTAGTTCACCATTCAAATCAAACTTAGTACAGTCAAGTCCTCTTTTGCTTATTTGGGAAACTGTTCTTGATAAATTTCCAGAATTTTTTCTGGCTTTCCAACATGTGTCTCTATGAGATTGTTGTGGCATTTTACTTTCGCTCCTTTGTATTGTTGACTCGAATTTTTGGCCGTTTAAAGGCCAATCAATCATTTTTATCTTTACTTTTCTGTGCTTTACAGTCAAGCGCATCTCAGAAATACATTTCTCTCTTCAGGTTTTAATCTAGCCCCGGACAAGGTTTTCTCTTAATTGTTTTGGTTGTGAATGGGACATGGCATTGCCAGGCATACTAACATTTCTTTCAAAATTTTCCATACCTTTGTTGGGTTACCACAACAAAAATATAATTTCCAATCCAAGTTTGTAACGTCACTTATTATTCCCTCGTTATTGTAGTACTTAAAATTCCTCGTGCATATCGTTTTAGGTGGATATCCTCTTTGTGCTCTTTTACGAATTGTCCCGATCATGTGGTGGTCACTCAAATTTGTGATAATAACTTCTGTTTTAACGATGTTTTCAAGAGAGCTAGCGGGAACAATAACAATCAAAGACATGCTTTTTGTAGTTCTTGTTGGATGTTTTATAAGTTGCGTTCTGATAGTTGAAATTTTACGTCTCTTAGCATAACAAGATCGTTTATAACGTTGCATAACAATATTGTTTTCCCCCTTTGCTAACTGAAGCTTTTCGTCAATAATTCTTTTAAAGTTTTGACATGAATGCTTTGAAGTGTCAGGAAGTCGATACAAGACAGAGACAAGAAAGTTTTTGGCGCTCTTGGGACAAATTTCAATCCCCATCACCTCTAATTCATCGCACTCAAGATCCTCTCTACGCTTATATTCTATTTCGTCCTCCTCCTCCAATAAGCATATAGCCTTGAAAATGGTGCAACTTAAACAGCTACTTAATGGTGAAGCCATTAGCTTATAAAAGTAAGACAAACCCTTCCCTTATCAATGGTGCAGCAAATATGTACATTATAAATGGTGTAAAAAGCACGTAGCTTATAAATGGATCGTGGCAAGGATAAAGAACTTTAGATTTATGCTGGTTTAGGTGGCACTAAAAGGGTCAAAAGTCTAAAATTCCCGTTGGAGCCCGGGGAAAGGAGCAATGAAAGTTTGTTAAAATGTATCTGAATATATTGAAAATGAATGAGATTTTCTTGCAACTTTTCTTGTCTGTCTTCTTGTTTCTTTCTTTTGCTTAGATACACTTTCTAGCTGCAGAACGCAGCTAAACAATACGCTAACGAATCTTCACCAAATTACAAAACATTTCAGATATACTTCGCGGAGAATCAAGTCTCTAAATAACTTTCGTACTGTAAATGCACATACAATAGGGATGTTGAAATCTTCACTTAAAGAAGTAGACTCTAGTGGACGCTGGTGCCAAGTGGTGATTAAGCCGGAGAAGGAAATCCATATCATTGCGGCCAAGTGATAGATGTAATATGTACCTAGCTTATAAATAGTGAAGCAAACATATATGTAATAGATTTCACTCCCTCCATAAGCGCCTTGAGAAAACAGTAGCAAATAATAGATTTATTGCTACAGAGGCGTAATTGTAGGGGGGCCGGCGGACTGAAACCCCCAATTATTGTGGTAAAGGTCTATTTTTTCAATACCATGGTTCCAGTTAAGTTGTTTCTACCACAAAAGACGGTTTCGATCAGCCTGACTACCAGGTTTACTAAAGCCTGGAGAAAGTACTGTTAAGCGGAGCAGTCGATGAGAATTGTGATACTGTTAAGAAGTTGTTGAGAAGGTAATATGAGAATCTGTTGGACTTCACTGAGCTACAAGTTTAGCTACAGAGTTTGTCATGCTCGTTTAAGATATTAGTCAGATGGAAATTGTGCAGCATTTACTAAAGCTCAGAAAGGGTTAGAGATTACTTTTGGATCAAGTCATCAAGTTTTCACAATACTGCCTCGTAATACCAGGAAGAAATGCTACAAGTGAAGGTGCTTTTAGTGTAATGAGACGTATACAGATGTACTTGCGCAACACTATTAAGCAGAACAGGCCCAATCATACCATGTCATTTAGAAAACATCGACCTGAAAGTCAGTTTTGAACGAATTTATTGACGGTTCTGATAGAAAAAATGTTTTTGCAAAATTGTAAAGTCATCATTTTTAATAAAAACATCAGAAAAATATTATTCACGTTTTTTTGTTTTTACTTTTCCTTTCATCTTTTGTCTGAGAATGTTCGCCAGTGGACGCCTAGAACTGGACAGCTTCTGGTCGTAAATTATCAATTTGTTTATGTCCATCAACTATTCAGTTATTAAAAACTAATTTGAAAATGTTCTCAGAGAGAACTCTTTTCAATTGCGTTTTTGACCCAAAATTTATTCTATAGGCTAGGCACCAAGTGATGGATTCAGCTGCATAAAAATGCATTTTACCCCCCAAAAAATGTTTAGGGGACTTTTAGCAAACATTTTAAGGTTTGTGATGGATGAGATATTTCAATATTTTATGCGATCAAAATAGCTTTATATTTATGTCAGAATGTGCGTCAGAGGTCGTTACTGAGAAACAAATCTTTAACATTTCTTGTCCCCCAGCCTTGGTGGGCAACTTTCCCCGCTTCACCAATCTTAAAGTGTAACCCCCTCAATATTTCTTTCACAATTATGGCCCTGTGTTAAGACAGTCAAACTGTTCACAAATGCTTTCTTCCATGGCTACTTGCATGAATGTAATAAATGAAGACGATGACAATAACGCAAAATTGCACCCTATTCTACCTCTGTTTTACCCTACAGGTGATCTTAGTGAAAGGCTACAGAGATAAGACATACTATCAGAGCATATGACTTAATGAGTGTTTCTTATTCTTGACAACATCTGTGACTTGGACTCGAACCCTTGACGTACCCACGTGCGGCTAGATAGTTGATAAAGTTTAGCTACTGTTGTAATGAAGAGACATTTGCATCACTTCAGTGTAAATGTTTAGATGAAATTGTCTTTCAGTTATCAGTATGGTGAATAATCTCATTGTAATTAGACCTTCCTCAATGAATGACAAACATGGATAGGGTACCCTCCCCATATTTCTTAATGAAGTATGTGGAATGAAGAGTGTTCTGAAGCCATTCTCATTAGCTAGAAAATAATACCGCGTCCTCTCCCATCCTCACCCCAAATTGCAATGGAGGGCCACGTGCCTTGAGAGAGAGGTTAAAGTGTGCTTGTGGTGTTAATGTAATATATAACGTCACTAGTGCCAGTCCTCTCCATGTATATAAGTATTAAATAAGGAAGTGTAACGGCGATTTGTACGAAGAGGAGTTGTGGTTAACACGTTCTTTGGATTGCTAAAGATATACAGGAGATCTCGTATATAAAACTCAGTGAAAGCAATCAATCTGGTTAGTGAGCACACTCCTTCTTCTGCGCATACACTACAGTGCCATTATTTAACGTGAAGCCAAAACGAAAATCAAATTGTAATTTTTGCAAATATTATGCTTGTGAGCGGTTACTGTTGTAAAAGGCTACAGCTTAAGCATCTTGATACAGTCAATCTATGAATGGCATCAGAAGTTATTTGTCATACCTTTTTTGGACCAACGAAATCAAAAGCTGGTCTCACAAGCCATTTCGATTTTACGGATGCTCGAGAACTTCACTTCCAATCAGTAAGGACATGGAAGAATAGACGACAGCTATCTGAAGACAGTGAGAAGTTTATATCTATCCATGTATTCTTTCTAGGATTCCAGGTCATTCAGAATGTCCTCTAGTTTTTCTCTTGTCTTAGGAAAGAAAGGAAAGCCTTGGCTCACTTACAAAGATTATACCAACATTGTCTCAATTGACAACGAGGCAGATGGTTTTCTTCAGTGTCAATTAAAAACCAAGCATAATGGAAGTGAGAACGCTGGTAAGAATGGATGATTTTAGTTGAACAGTTTCTATGACCTAATGATCATACCTATGTTATCACTTCAGCTCTGAAATCCAAACTGCAAATATATGCTGGCTACCCAAATACATTCTACTACTGAAATCCAATTTTCGTTCGACCACAAAGCTGTTAGTGGATTATTGAATTTAAGCCTTCGTGATCCTTTTCCTGTCACATAGTTCATGTTGCCGCATGTAGATTCATGTAGATTTATGTAGATATCCTCTATCTGCAAACCCTCCTGACAAGTCTCGGTCCACTTTACAGATCCACAAAAGTAACACGTGACATGCTCTCTGAGGAATGGATTGGTTTATAAATGCCTGGACTTTACACATTGCTCTTATTCGCAAGGGAATTACCACACAGGACAGAGTGAATGGAATCCTCCTAGAGAGACTGATCATAGCTATGCGCAGATATTTAACAAGTGCCTTATCTTCAGCCACTGCCAAAGTTTGCCAGGCATCATCTTTGCAACGTTTTTGTATTCATCCTTTAACGAGAGAAAAACTGCATTTTCCCATGTTCTCCGATCTTGGGAGGAGTATTTGAAGCGCTTTACGACAAACCTGTACTACGAAAGCAATGCTCTCTTCAGAAGTAGATAGCATTATTTCATAATGCGCACCAGCTGGTATCAATGCGTGTATTCGTTTTGTGGTAAAAACAAGATTACTTTCATCTGGTGTGCATTTACATTATACACCCAACGTTCAGGGAAGGAAAACTTTACCCTGTTGTGAGGTGAATAAGTAATATCTGATAGTCATGCGCCTGTTTAGGTTCGTACAGGTTAGTAGTAGACCATTAAATGAGATCAATGCACAGAAACCATACATCTTCCCAACTGCACTTAAGCAAACTCTCCTATTGTTCTTGAAATCAATGTGGACGAACTAGTTTACTATCTACCCAAATACCCACTTAACACTAGTTCGTACAGAGCTCATATGCCTGTTTAATCCCTCCTGCTCCAGTGAGTGTCTAGGTCCCCTGTAAGGTGCCATTTCATTCAAGCCCAAGGGGTAGGCTTGGTCACCATAAATGCACATGGATTCTCCTACTATCGTCTGGGAATGCTACTCTAACTGGGTGAGTAGACTAGACAGTCGCAAGAGGGCACTACCCTCCACTGGTCCATAATGGTTTTCAACTAGGATATTTGGTCAGAGATTATGAAACTCGTCAAGCCCGTTTACGCAGTTCCAAATACCGATTCGACTGCATTGCATCATTGGCTTTCATGGCCTTTATAAGGCGGTAGTTTCAGCATCGCATGGCTGCTAATTACCCTGCACCAGCCGATGGAGTCACAATAACACCTCGCTTGCCAGATATGATGCAACTTATCGTCGGGTAGGTTCCTTTTCCCACCATCTTGCACCAGCTGAACTTTGTTGCTAAGCTGACTAAGACCCCGTTTATACGAGATCGGATCCATCTGGAAGCGGATCCACTTGGGTCTGTACTCGTTTTTGCAGGTGTTTACACGGGTTCGGATCCAAAATTGACATGCGTCTAGACGAGATCGGATCAGTTTGGATCCGCTTGAAAGCGCATGCGTGGAAATAGTTTTTAAAATTGAGCGGGAAGAGTAGACCTGCTCAAGTTGCTTTGTAATCTGATACTACTTTAAGGAGAAGAGTACTGTCCTACCCTTTGTCTGATCAGTTGCCATAATTGGTTTAAATCCTGAGTGGTAAAACTTAGAGAGACACCAGACCTGTCTGGTACCGGAACCAGAGGAGACCTGCTTTCAAAGCGATCCCAAACGAGCACGGATAGAAAATCCAAATGAGATCGGATCCACTAGCTCTCGTGTAAACGCAAGGCCGATCCGTACCAGTTTGGGTACGGATCCATTTGGATCCTCTCCCTTGTAAACGCGGTCTAAGGCAGTTTACGACCAGTTTTATGACCTTGTTTTGGCAGCATGATTGTTTCGACTATTTGTTCTACAGTTGCGGCTCTAAACTGGTGCTTGCATCTTAGGCCAGGATGGCCCAGAGAGCAGTGGGGATTAACAGGTAACTACTTCCTTCCCAGAGCTTTTTAGAAACCAAAGCAAGTGCAACTTTCGTTCTTCAAGCAAAAGTTAGAACAAAGAATCTGCTTGAGGATGGCCTTCATCGTCACACCTCTCATCGTCGATGAATAGGGGAAAAATGCTGTTTTTTGTCGATGTGGAGAAACCAAAATTCTTCATATCTCAAGAGCTCCTTTCTAGCATTAAATATCCTGAGAGCTTTGGTGTAAGACTTGATGGACTTGCATTCTCTCGGAATCTTTGTTTGAAACCCTTTGTTGAATTAAGGGATGACCAGTCCTGAAACATTGATCCAAACAAACAAGTGACTCTTCATGAAAATCCGAAATGTCATATTCTTTAACGTGAGTTTGGAATGATATTTCTTTTTATATTCTTCAATATGCAGTCCTTCCTATTCTCCTCCTCTGCCTTTCCACACATGCAAGACAAGGAAGTTTCTTGTAGTGACTTTGCTGACCAGGCAGGAAATTGACCATCTTCAAATCGACACATAACATAATAGTTCTTGTAGGTTGATGGCTGCAGAATGTAGGCTGTGGTGTTTTTCAGTGCTACTAGAAGACCTATAGCTATTGGTGTATACATGTTAGTATTATGTAGCAAAACATATTGCAAACTACGTTTTTGACTTATCAAAAAACAATCTTCATTCATCACTTGTGGACACCTAGCCGTAACAAAGCGCTCTCAACGTCATTCCGTTGAACACGATCCGTATGCTTGTTGAAGAATGGTACAAATCCAATCGGCATTCCTCTTTCGACAGAATTCTACTTTTGTGCCTTTTGGTAACAGATGTTTTTAACTGAATCTAGAGACTGTAAATTCTTCTGATTTCCTTGCAATGCTTTTTTACTTATTCATTTTGATCTGGTTAAAATTCTCTGGCACAGTTTTCCTTGTGTCGATTAGTTACAACAGCGTCAGGTTTGTCACTTTTTCACAAGTTCCAAAAGATTTTTGTGCTTTGAGCCACTGATCAAAAACGGAGTAAACAGAGTTAATAGAAATTCGTCGTTAGTTCAGTTCGGCAACACTGGCTGAGCAGAGATGCCACTCCTCAGATTGATTCTTTGGCTCACACCGCATGATTTGGCTTTTTCTTATTTGGTACTTCTTCCTTAAATTTTTGACTCTAAGGCACTTTCTCCTCAAATAGTTTCCTAAAGTAGTTTATTTGAAGTGGCTGACATATATTTCTCGGCTTACCTGAAAATGCAATGTGTTTCTACAACATTTCATATTCTAATTTTGCAATCTGCCGAGATCATAAAATGGCCTTCTTTTCAAATATAAGCAATTAAAGTACAAAGAAACTGTATCGAGAGAAACTATGGTAATTTTCAAATCAACATGATCAACTTATCTAAAGAAAGTATTTTAATTCGTGGCAAAAAAGTCCTCATGGCCAGGCACTCAGGCTTTCAAAGTTTTAAATCTCTCTAACAAAACCTAATTATTTAATGATGATTCCTGACGTACGGATCCAAGGAATATTAACAGAGTTTTGACCAGAGACTTTTGATATTCAAACGCCTCTAGTTTAAACACTATATACACTACAGGTCTGGTATTTTGGGAAACAGCCTATTCCATGGGTGCCTTTAGATATCTGGCGTCAAATTTTACTATTTCCAAAACCTTTGATTTGTTACGTCTTCACTTTCCCTCCGCGTAATGCATAAACCTTTAAAAAAACGTGCAAAGAAATATAGATAATTCATACACAAAATGGATTTCTTAAAATTGTTTACAGAACGAATTTTAACAATATTTCATAAATTATTGATTTAAAGAGAATGTTTACAATAACGTGACGTGAATAATAAAAAGCCCAGTAGAAGCATCCTCTTATTTCAATGCCAGCTGATTACGTACCCTCGTCTATGACTGAAACACTTGTTTTCTTTATGCTTAAGGCATATTTCTGTAGTTCATTATCTATTATGTATATCAATTGTCGTTTTGTAAATAAAAATTGTCGTTAGAGAAATGTTATCCAGGCAAACTCTAGACTTCTGCTGTTTCATTATTGATTATCTCCTTCTGAGAACGGGTTGATCCTCTGTTTTTGGAATGATTTCAACACAAAAATACCAGGTCCTCTGTTTAACGCTACATACTGCCTTTGAATGACTGCATTTACGTTAGCAAAGGCTCTTCAAAAAATTTAAAATTAACGCACTACCTCCCAAAAATCGAGTCAAGACAAATGGAAGTAAAACAGGAATAGAGCATTTCCCTCAAAGAGAATGAAACTTCACATATTATAGTCGCAGCTAATGTCAGATTTTAAAGATGTGAGGCATTTAGCCGCTGTCTGAATTGAACCTTTGCCCAGTTTGAGAAAATTGGGTTGGGAAAATCATTTTGTCCTTGTTGGACGCAGTGGCAAAACTGGCCTGAATAAAACTGTCCTGTTATAGGCTTTGTGTGTCATTACCAAGGATTTATAGGGATCATTTAAAAAGATTGGTACCCTAAATTCGTCAGCTTTAACTGCTCTTGTTTATTTAAAACAAAATAATGATATTAAAAAAATAACAGTTGTTCTCTATCGTTTTACTACCCCCTAGAATCCTTGTCCCCTCCCCAAAGATTATAGATGCTCCTATAGGGAGTACCTCATGTTAGTTTATTATAGAGCCACACCCCTAATAAGCTACGCAAGGTCCATTGTCGGTTCCTTGATGTCTGATGCACCTTTGAGACGAGAAGACTTGATTGAGCTAAAAAATGTTTTATTAAAATTATTTACACTAGATGTATTTATCAGTAGGTAAGAGGCGATGTCACGCCAGCCACCCTTTCTTTTTCACGAGTTTGCGCAATATTTTAACACGCCAACAATTGGTGACTTATCAAAACAAATACATCGATTCTAAGTAGGAAAGTATTTTTGAGAGATTTTATAATAAGAGAAAAGAAAATGATATTAAGAAGTTATATCAAACAAAATGCAAACAGCACCATGTCAGGTACCACAAAAAATCTATAAGCTTGGTGACACGTGGCATAAAGAGGACAGGAAAAAACAACACGAGATATGAAGTAAAATCTTAGAAACCACACTCAGCATGATAAAAACAAAAGCAAAATCAACAAACAAAAAAAGTAAAGAGACGAGGTAAAGCAATTGATTACTAAACAAAGATTGAAAAAGTTTTGAGCAACTAAGAACAAAATCCACAAAAGAATGCGCATATAAACCAGATTAAAACAAAAAGGAATTAAAAAGATATAAAATCAGATAATTTAACCTTCCCTTTTGATGATACATCATCCTAAACTTTGCTCTCATTCGGAAACCGATTTTAGTCATGTAGCATGAACCCGGTCAAATGCTCAAATGACACATATTCAAGAAACATAGCGATGAAATAGGAAAAATTTGATAATTGAAGCTTTCGTTTTTCTGAGACATTGCACTTGACTTTACTCTGACTATGAATCTTGATTTAATTAAATAGCATCCAGGTAATAAAGAATGCAGAAATAGAGCACACTCCCGCAAAATAGCAAAAGA
>JAAAKL020016995.1:0-10793 GCA_010016065.2 Carybdea cf. marsupialis auct. non (Linnaeus, 1758) | reverse complement strand
TGATGATAATGGTGATAATGGGTAAGATAGCGATTATGTTGATGATGATGATGATGGTAACAATGATGGTAATGATGATGATGATGATGATGGTAATGATAATGATAGTGATAATGATGATGATAATGATAGTGATGATGATGACGATGATAATAATAGTGATGATGATGATGATGATGATGATGATGATGATGATGATGATGATGATTGAGATAGCGATAATTTTTTCACAGGGCTAGTATTTTTAGATTTATATTGTTTTTTAGCATATCGATGTCAAATTTGACCTGACAGAGAAATTGAATAGCTGCCGTGGAACTGCTTCGCCATATGAAGTCCACATAAATCGCGTGGAAGACGTCCGGTTTATTAGTGATCCAGCTTCTGTAGCAAGGTTTGAGCTCTTAAATCAGTTTTAATTTGTTCATCATTTATGAAAGAAAAGATAATCCCCGATATAGAATATATCTTCATTACACGTTAAATTTATTGTATGGAATTGTTGGGGATGTGTGTAAATTTATGGGAGTAAGGACAAGTGTGGTTTAAAGCCCCTTCAGAACTTGTCATCGGAAAATCAAGCACAAAATATCAAGCTGTGAACCAGCCATAGTTTTGTGAAGATGACTTCCTTTTATGAACATTGATGTCTTGCATGAAATGTAGATTTAAATGATGTATCCAAAGTAAGAAAGGACTGTCTGTCAGGGGTTTACTACAGATGTCTTCAAAACTATCTTCACAAATGGACATATAATTATAACTATTTGTTTTGAAGGAAGAGACATCGTAAGTAGAAGGGTCAAAGGCATGGCGATCGTAATTAGCTAGCCATGGTCGAAGGTGATCCCGACGTAAGAGGTACCTAACACTCAATAAAGCAAAATATGTCTGACCTCGTCCTAGATGTAAGGCTTTGCTTCTTTCCTTCTTTTTCTTGGTTACCCGCTTTCTTCCATTCTAGTTGTCGTCACAGCTATAATCCTTGATTCCCTCGTTGCTCCTCCCTTCGTCTCTTTATTCGTTGTTTCACTTTTGCTACTGCTCCTTCTTTGCTCCTATCCTTTTCCTTGGCTTAATTTATTTTCTTACTTTCCTCTAGTCTTCTTATATTTCATTCTTGCCTGATTTAACTGGTGTTCCTTTCACTGGTTCATTTTCTTTCGTTGGTTTCTTCCTTCTTCGTTGTTGCCCCGTCCTTCATTGGTCCCTTCTTCATTCGTTGCCCCCTTCGTTCCTTTTTTCGTTCTATGTTTCTTTTTTTCCTTCCTTCCTTCTTTCCTTCCTTCTTTCCTTCCTTCTTTCCTTCCTTCTTTCCTTCCTTCTTTCCTTCCTTCTTTCCTTCCTTCTTTCATTCCTTCTTTCCTTCCTTCTTTCCTTCCTTCTTTCCTTCCTTCCTTCTTTCCGTTCTACCCGTTTTTTATTCCTTGCTCATTTTAGACTTGTTTGCTTAGATACGTTCGCCTTTGCTTCCTTTCTCCATTGTCGTGTACTTATTCTCTTACTTGCTTTGGCATACCCGCATTCCGTTTATTTTTCCTGCCTCTCTAGCTTTGTTAATACTTTACGTCATCTTTTCTTTATTTATTTCATTCCTTATGTCGCTTTCTTTCATTCGCACCTCTTGCTTTCTTGCCTCTTTTCATCCCTCCTTTCTTGCCAGCTTTCCTTCCTCCTTTCCTTTCATTTTGACTATTTAACTTCCGTAAACATATGGCGCGATGAATTGTCACAGAAATGGTAATAGTCCGAGGAGAATTTAGTTTCAAAAAGTCGACTGATACCAAGGATGAGTACTGTGGCAGCAATGAAATTTCAGAGAACCAGCCAAGAAACTTAGTGCAATAGAATGTGAGTGAGAGGACAATCAATGTAGTGAGCGATGTGGTAAAACGTTTGTTAAAATAATGATGATCATAAGAGAAAGAAACAAAATAGAACTCATGGGGTCCAAGGGGTAGTTTGAATTTGAGCTGGTTGCAGAAACACGGTTTCATGTTATCATAGTGCGAGTAGTGCCTGTAAGATCATTCGAAATGCAAAACGATGTAAATATTTGTTTTGTATATTTCACTCAAAATTTGATAATAGAGACATAAGTATAGAGCGAGTATTGATTTACAGGAGGATAATCTCAAATAGTTACGTATTTACATATTGTAAAATGTACGTAACTGTCATTCTTGTGATTCCTATGTCACAGCGAATAATAATAGATAAAGCTTGGTATCTATGTATTAGTTTGAAACGTGAAAATAGCACATTTGAATATATTTTGATAAATTTTTAATTTGAAAAATAGGCAGTCCCGTAACTTTTTAGACCTTGATGGAACATATATTTACAATATCAGACATTTTGATTGGGTAAAACAGTGCTGTCACAGAGGATGGGAGGTTGTCAAAGCTGAGATTACGAAACGGGTTGCAGTGGCAAAGGGTGCTTGATCATTCATTCAAGCTAGGTCACATACTCAGTCGTAATCGGAAAATGTTTATTGATATTAAACTCAAGACAGCTAGGGGTCATAAATATATGGTGCGTGAGAAAGGAACTAAAAATTTGGTAACGACTTACACTACTTGTTTCACCGATTAATGGATATGAACAAGCCAGAGATATCAAAGGAAATAAAGAATAAACTCAGAATAGGAGGATGAAAGAGAGAAAGAAGAGAAAGAATTAGAGGGGAAAGAAGAGAAAGAAAAAGAGGAAGAACAAGAGGAAAAAGAAGAGGAAGAAGAAGAGGAAGAAGAAGAGAAAGAAAAAGAGGAAGAACAAGAGGAAAAAGAAGAGAAAGAAGAAGAGAAAGTGTTAGAGGGAAAAGAAGAGGAAGAAGAAGAGGGGAAAAAAGAGAAAGAAGAGAAAAAGAAGAGAAAAAAGAAGAGAAAGGAGAACAAAATGAGGAAGAGAAAGAAGTTGACAAATAATTAAAAATAACCAAAGTGTATTGGGGCAAGCTTCCCTATATTTCTTTCTATCTTGTACCCCGCACGTTTTTCGGGGTCAGTTTACACTGATGTACTTAGTTATCGATGTTGGAATCTCGTATCTTGTTTTCCATGAACATTTTCTTTAATAATCTGACACTGTACTCTCCGTCTTCTATGACATTGTCGCTACTGGTGATGCAGAACCTGGTACTAGCCATTCTAAAAATCAAAAGAATTTTATTGGATCACCTGAAAAACGATTTTTCGGTATCTATTGTCTCGTAGTCGCAAGTGTTTAGTAATTGTTAAACTCTATGGCCAAGTCTATGTACAGTTATGCGTGTCAGATATCTGGGGAAAGCGCCTTTGGCAATTTATCAAATAACAACATAAATTTTCTGATACAAAGAGTATTAGATATACATTTTAGGGAATATGTCCTAATTTTGTAGATTTTTGTGTTAAATTTAGACACTTAATAAGAATGGTATATGGAAAGAAATATTTCTCATTTTATGCACTCAAGAGTGACGTAACTCCATATTCGTAACGTGTAGCCATTGTTATACCACGTTAGATTTTTTATAAACTGCGAACCACCATTTCATGCGCTTCTTTATACATGAAATATAAATTTAGTCAGTTTCAACTCATCCGGGCTGCCAACCCAGGGATACCGCTTCTCCTATGTTGGTTTCCTGACTTAATTTATGGAGACTCTGCTGAAAAGGATTGTGTTTGGAATCGAGGTCAGCCAATATGGAGAGGCACGGCAGACGGCAACAACGTTAGGTTACTTCCATTTTGCTGACGTAGATGGCAGTCACATAATAAAATAGATTTTATAGAAATAGCTAGTCCATAGGACATGGCTTGTCATCTTCAGCTTTCAAAACCACTAACAATTTAATAATAAACAGAATTTAGTCTTCCTTCGTTCAAGATATGCATCGAAATAAAAACGTAATATGGAAAGTCTCATACATCTACTACGCTGTCAGGAGAATTGTGGAAGACACAAGGAGTTAAAAATCAAGACCTTCATCCTTTTCGTAGATTTCGAGAAAGTTTGATAACATAATCAGAAGCATAACGATGAAGATAATTTAGAACACATGGTATGTTGCTGGAGCTGTAAATAAAATCTGATTGATTTGCCTGGATACAAAAGCCAACCTTCAAATAAGTTAGCTGCGATATGGCGTTTGCTAATGACATCACTCTTCTGTCTGATAAACCAGCTGTTTTCAACTGTCACGGTTTTCAACGATTTAATGTCTAGTCTGTTTAGGAAGTAGGCCATTGCACCTGGAGAATTCATTAAACTCTATATCTACCTGCAGTTTCTTGAAGTTCATTGCTTTGCGTCATACCTTTCTCTAAATTCACTGGTGTCTTAAAGTGCTGAGGTATATGAACGAAAAATTCATTAAAAAAGTTTATTTCTCTTTGACTCAACGTTTCAACTGTCTGTTCAGTGTCGTATAATTTACGTCAAGGACAAGAACCTGTTTAACCTTAATTCTTGATGTGTACATCAGTGTATGAAAGAAATGTTTTCGTGTTAGATTTAAATCGAGGATATTTAAGCCGCCCAAAACAACCAGTTTAGAATCGATCCAAACTATATGGGCATCGCCCGTAAAAATAATCGTGGTCAAATTACATTACGTACCCCTCGGTTCGAAATGGACGGGGCTAAACTTTCTCTTGTTTTCCAGCTTTCTCAGCCTGATTCCAGACTACCTGTTTATTCTTAACAAAAACTTTTCCGTATAGCCTAAATTATATTTTTGGAATCATAAGTTCCCCGAATTTTCCAGCCTCGCCTTTTTTAAAGTTACCCAAACTACCCGGAGCTGCATGCCAAAATCCCTGTTTATGTAAAAACTTAGGCCTTTTCCAAGCACATCGGTTATTCCCCGTCTATTTCGGAATAATTCTTTAAACTCAGTTGAATGTAATTTATGGCTGTGTAATGAATATACCCTACCAGTCACCAATGCCGTGAATGACATATTTTATTTTTACATCCTTTTTAGTTTTGATTTTCAGACTCCTTATTACCACGGATCAAAGAATGCTCAAAATGGAAGCTATTCATGTACATCTACCCTTGTCAAGGTCACAAAAACTGACGTGATGCATGCCTTACTATTCTGGTGGAAGCTTAATTTGGATACAAAAGGGGAAATCACGTTAGAGATGAAGCCAGAATTTCACGCCAAGCCGGGTGAAACTACAACAGTAGGTTGTTGAATTATTTCTCTTTTCTGCGGCATACTCTATTTCAACCATAGCCTGTTACCCAGCTAGAGTGAGCAATATCAGGGGCAGAGAGCACGTTTACAGGGGTGGTCTCCCGTTGCCTTCCCCTACCGATAGTCTTTACATTGAGCTAGGCGGGATTCAAACCCGTAACCTTTGGCATGTGAGTCCGACTCCTTAACCACTTTACCGCGGCGGCTCAGTTATTTCAGTAGTTTCTTTATATAACAGATTTATATAGTATTGATTTTCCTGGTTTTGTATATGTTTTGTCTTCTGTATAATCGTGAAATGACCATTGTGATTGTCTGTTGACTTAAGAACGACTCTCTCTCTCTCTCCGGTAGACATTCATATTACCGTACTTATTCTGATTTACTCTTCTATATGGCTGTCAAAAGTAGACCGTTTCTCTTGCAAATGACAAATATGTGTGATTCCCACGCAGGGTAATGAAGAGTGAGTGTCAGTGTAGAGGAGATGTCCATCGATGAGGTTCAATATCTGGCCAAAACTCATGTTAAGCTAATGCAACACCCATAACTGGTCAGATCGAGAGAGCAGGTCTCGCTCATGCAAAGGTTTACTTTACAGTGCCGTAAATAGCAATTTTAACAAACTTAACACATTATTATATATAGTAATATTATTATTGCTCTAAGAAGTGAATAAAGACCATTTCTTCAGGGAAGATAGAAGATGACTTATTAGCTCTAGAACTTTGAATGTAAAATCTGGAATGTAAATTTTCTTGTGATGGCACAAGAGTCTTATGCACATGATGTGGTACTTCAGGACAGTTAGGGAATGCCGAACTGACAAGTCGCATAAGGGAGATTTTCACGGCTTTTTATGACGGATCGGGTACAATATATCTTTGTAACAAGTGATTACTCGGGATCTGAGAATCGGTTATTCTTAGTGATCCCCAACTACCGTTAATTTATCAGCTTGCCTGTTTGTTTTTTTAACTGTTTAGAGTAGTTTCGGTATTGGTCCCCTTGCAGACTAGGGGTCACCAACTGACAGACTATGAGTATATGGGCAACTGTTATTGTCGGTTTAATGGATCAACTAACCGGTTTAAAAACACTTTTGTGGAAAAGACATAATGACTGCCTCATACGTAAGGATTAAAGCGGCTCTCCAATTGATTGATTGATTGATTGATGGATGGATTGATGGATTGATTATGTGATTCTTACGTCGGAATAAGGAGATTTTTCCCTCGAAGTTGATGATAATGTCATGTTTGTTAGAATTTTGGCTAATATATCTGCTGGTACCATGCGGAACTCGAAGAGGATAAGTCAATATTTCGCTGTAAGCAACAGATTTTAAATCTTATAGTCTCTTGTGGCTTATAGCTTTTTAAAGGTCATGCAGATGCATTATTTCTAAGTAAACCAGTGTCTAGGCAGGCCCCGTTGTGCGCTGTCTATGACAATGTAAAGTTTTCAAGTTGTTTTCTAGCCAATAAACTTATAGGCGTAATAGTCTTTCGTGTTTGAGAAAGCGTAACCGACGGATTGAAAAAGGCACTGAATTTATGAATAAATCAAAGTACGACTTGAATATACAATACCAGCATCTGATTAATGCCAGGTGAAATAGAAGTTGCCATGAGTTTTTTCTCATTTCAACAAAAGGATGGGATGAATTTTGTGGCACAAAATTGGGAAGCAGATGGACGTTTTGAGCTATAATGGTCAAAAATAAATATCTATACATAACTTTTGACTGATTTAGCAAAGTTTATCAAAGTTGGGCAGTAGTAAGTAATCATCATCAATTTGGATGTGAAACGCCTTTGGAAAGCCACTAAACGCTAGTTGAAGACACGCTTTCTATGAGTAGATCTGTGCTAGTTACGTTTATTGCAAGCGTCAAGGAGTAAAGCATAATGACAACCCTGCTAATTGTTACATTATGCTGTCTAAGGGTTTGGAGAGTCATCAAATTATACTAAGCGATCTTCCTCTTTGTGGCTGGTAATATTGTTCTCTCTTTTAAATGTCTTCTTCACTTTTAATGAAGACATCTCTCAACTACGGGGTGACACTAGTGGTCTGTGTGAAAACTGTGATCATAGGGCAACTGTTAAAGAACAGCGTTATTGCTGGGCAGAGACCTTTTTCTTGACTTAATTAAATGAGGTGGACGGGAAAATAACTCATTTATGGTTGAGTCTTGTTCATGGAGTAACCGTGAGTAGATCATCCATAGTGATTTTCACGCCAGGGCAATTTTACAATTAAGGTGATGAACGACCTTATTTGAAAAACAGGCAACTTGAGGGTTTCCTTTTTAGTGATTTAGAGGACGTAGATCATCTTTGCTTTCCATTAGAAGTATATATATCTATACATATATATATATATATATATCTATACATATATACATATATATACATATATACATATATATGTGTATATATATATGCTTTCGGAGTGGGAGATCCTGGGTTCGAGCCGGGCCAGCACCCCAAGCACTTCATGTTTAATGAGTTCTATACTATGTAGTTTATGACTGCTTGTGTGTCTGCCTGAGTACTTATATCAATGAAATGGCACTGATGAAGCTAACAGCGAAGCAAAAATAAGGTTGCTGGTGGTGGTGAGAACTCGGGATCGACTACCCGGATTGTCGACTTTACTATTGCACTATTTAGTACAATGGTAAAGTCTTCGATTTCGGTTTGGGAGATCTTGGGTACGATCCGGGCCAGCGCCGTAAGCACTTCATGTTTAATGAGTTCTATACTATGCAGTTCATGACTGCTTGTGTGTCTGCCTGAGTACCTGAGTACTTACATAGATATATATACATACATATATGTACAAACATATATACATACTATTTGAAGGTGGCCATTATTGAGGCTTGACTGCATATATATTTTTTTATCGATATCACAATACTATTGATGTCACCATTTTATTATTGTAATAAGTATAAATGGTTGAGCTTAAATGGTTAATTGTATAGACACCAAGTTAGCGTTTTAGAGACATTTCGACTTCAATCACATTGAGTGGCTGTTTTGCAAGCGACTTCTGCCTTAAAAGCAGAATCTATCAAGACATGTCTCGCGGAATGTCACTTCGAGCACTCTATCAGATGAGAACAGCTCTTGTAAGAATGGCATACGATTTCAATGTGGCTTTTTACTATGGCGACAACCGACCGTCTGGACCAATTGATGATAAATTTACTTTTTCAGGTTGTATAGGAGATATTGAGGAGGGCAAAATGTATTTACATTGAGCCCAGAACATGAGCAAACACCCGTGACTTCACAAAGCTGGTCCCATTTCTAGTCAAACAATTCACCATGAGAATGCACCTGCCACACTTAATATTTGAAGAATAAACTCACAAATATCAAAAATATCACATTTATGTTCAGCCTCCTTGCCCAATGAGAACGATTCTATTCTCTCAAAGGAGCCATGTGTCACTGGCACGTTGATCAAAATAGATGGTGGCCTACGCGATGACTAGTAGCTGGTCATGGAAGGAAGAAACTGTACTCAGACAGCACCAAGGATAGGGAGTTATTCCGGACTAGAGAACGAAGCCATATTTATCTGTCATGCGGCATCAATTCTTCTGGCAATCTTTTTAAATAGTATAATTATTTATGTATTCACCCGTCGCCGAGTACCGAAGTCGTCTTTTAACATCCTACTCCTGAATTTAGCAATTTCGGATTTGACGGCCGTGGTAGGATTTTTACCGTTTCTGCTGGTGCGTCCCATCAATTTACGCAGTTTTACCCAAGTTTCAGCAAATATTATTTGTTCATTTACAGAAGGAAAACTGCTTTTTTGGGTTGCTTCTACTTCTTCAGTGTTTACTCTTGCAACAATATCAATCGGTCGCTACATGATGATCAACCATCCAATACATAAATGGACATCATATTTTAAGCATACCAAATTTACATATATATGCGTTGCCTTTGGCTGGATGACTGCTATTTCCTCATCATTTCCAAACGTCGTATCAAGGTATTTCGATCGATGCCTAGCAATCTGTGAAAGACGGTGGGCTGGATATATCAATGCCACCCTGTATGTAATTTTGTCATCAATGATTGGATTTTTTCTCCCCGTGTCGTTAATGCTTATGGCATTTCTCGGTGCTTTTTACAGCCTTTGGGTCAAGGGATCACCACAAAATCACAGCTCGGCAGTTACTCATTCTAGGAAGCGAGTGGTTCAGATTTTAGCAGCATTGATAGTCGTTTTCATCGTTGGCTGGATGCCTTTTACCACATACTGGATGTTGTCATATACTACTGACATTGTACCAAGAGGTAAAGATGAGCACTACACTCGTTCGTCTGTGGTCCCCATTCTGTTACTATTTGCCTTGGTAACATGTGTTATCAACCCCCTGATTTACGGATATAAACACCCCGCCATCCGCGCTCACCGGAGAACGTATCCATAAATTTGTGCATTTTTGTTCCTAGCAAGATGCTTATTAAAAACGATAAAATATCAAAAATATGTAATGAAGTGTGATCAGTCGATGGACTTCGTAATGTTTCGTAATTATTGATATAGTTTCTCGTGACGTGATTAATTAGGAATAGTATCACAAATTATTTCATTAATTTAGTTACACAATGTTAGGCAATGTCAGCATTACATTGTACCTTGCAATAGCTTGTGCTGCATTGCCATCATCGACGCACACGGTCATAGCTGGTCTTGGTCTGACCCTTCTGTCCTTGCACTATAATCGAGTCAGTCATGCCGTGAATGAAGTACAATGTAATCAAACATTCTCAGCCACGACTACTACGTTCATTAATGCAGTAAATATCAGACATTCCTAGTAATTAGTACTCACCATGTCAAGACAGTGTTGCAATCGAACGAGTGGTTTGTATATATGTCCCGATTTTCTCGTCGATTGGCAGTTAGCTCGAAGTGGCAACACTGAGTGTGCCCTGATCTCCTGAAGCATTCTCTCTATAAAAATTGTTCCCGTTTTTATCCTGATTGAAAAGTATTTCGTCAGTTGACCATATACAAAAGTTGTACTCCTGTCAAAGCTATACCTCTCGTCGTGCCGCTCGCGACCCTTACAGAAGAAATGTTGTATTGGAATGAATTAAATAATGCAATCAAAATTTAATCACTGAAGGGCAGGAGTCAAGAAACGCTACGTGTTCTTTCTCTTCCAACCTTGTCAGACATATCAGGGAAACCTGAATTTAAGAAAGAAAGGAACGTAGCAAAGAAAGCAATAGAATAGAGAAAAGCAACAACCCAGAATAACAGCAACATTAAAGCACGACCTCTAAACAGACAATTGATCCAGATTACTAAAAAATACAAAATACTGAAAGATTCAAGCATATGTTCAAGTGTATACTATGATAATAGGACTTGTAAATAATAACAGTTATGATAATAATATTGCGACCGATCGTCAGGTTCGTGATCCACAAAACAAGGTTGTTGGCTCGGCTTTTTAGCTTTACCGGCTTGTTTATTTTGAATAGTACAATAAAAAAGAGTGATAACCGTCGAAGTCGAAGCTCTGGAGTAAAACAGCGATTCTAATTTAGGAACC
>JAAAKL020016994.1:0-10793 GCA_010016065.2 Carybdea cf. marsupialis auct. non (Linnaeus, 1758) | reverse complement strand
CCTAGCCAACAAGTGTGACAACCATTGGATTTGACTGGATTGCATTCCTTGAGGAATCTCTATCCATATAGTCTTGTCTCTGCATACCCCTATAGTTCAAGTCATTGGAGACAACCTCTGAAATGTGTTCTTTGATCTCTGGGGGGACACGCATCAACCTTGAGTGTCGTGACCAGCTTTATTTGCACAGATTTCTTCCAAGCATGTTCTAATCATCTACCTACTTTAGCCCATAAAAAAAGTTTCAAAGAAAGGTAGATCCAAATGATTGAGCAGGGAGGTAGTGGGGTGTAGCCAGGCTGAAGGCAGGGGAAATAGTGCATGATCATCTGTTCATTGCTTTGCCATTTCTCATTAGGTGGGTCATGTGCTCTTTAGTGGCTGCCCATCTTTCACTTGCTTCCAACAACACAATGCATATGATACTTAAGTTTATACATAGGTTTCCTATGTAATACAGGGATATTGAGCTGGTGTCAACAAAGGTAGCATATTTCCAAATTTGCACCATACACACAGTATTAAGTAAGGCTAGGGATTATCCTTTGCAAACATTACCAGCACAAATTGTGTCACCTAGCTAGCAAAGTCATCAACAGTTTGCAATAGTTTCACTTTTAACTTTAAAAACTTGTAACAGGTCTGGTATCAACATAAATTTGGGTATAGCAGTGTCTATGCTACAGAGCTATACAACAGAGATTTTAAAGCTGGGGATGAAGCTCTACATGTAAAATTATGATCTTCCATCAATTGACAATGTATATCCAAAAAATAATGATGAACCTCAATTTAAAGAGCTTGTGAATGATATAAAGTTGCTTCCAATTCAAATTGTACATACTCAACATGGATGCCTCCTTGAATCTTTCATTGATTGAAGGCCAGTTCCACAACTAATGACTTTGGTCTTGTTCATTAAAACTCATATATCCTTTGCAACAAAAACCTTCTTTTGTTTACAAAACTTTGTTTTGAGTGGCTTAGGCTCCTAATCAGGGATTACAATGGCATCTGCATAAAGTAACTTCCAAGTCTGAAGCCACTTGACAATGTCCCAGTAATGCAAAATTGAAGAGAAAAGGGATGAAATCAGAACCTTGATGAACTCCAGCATTCACACTCTCTTGTTGAATGTGTTATTTACCCAGATTTGGTGACTGCTAGTATTCACAGAGTGAAGTAATAACATTAGTGATTCACTTGTCAACACCCTCCTTTCTAACTTCAAGACAGACCAGATGTTTGACTATCCTTGAGTTTCATATTTACCTCCTTGAAATTCATATGTTGGATAAAGATGGAAAACCTTGAACAGCTTGATAATGTGTTAAATATTTTGTAATGCTGCTCCCAAGCAGTTTTCTCACCTTTCCTAGATTTGCATAGCTTACAAAAGTCATCATATTTGTGCACCCCTCATTTTACAATACTCAATTACTATGGTCTGTTCTCATTCAGTCTCATCCTTGTATGGGTAAAACAGTGCCATAGAACTAACTTCAATGCTTTTATATCCTTTCGCCAATTCCGTAATCTTCTCCTTACTGTTAGATCATCCAGACAGATCATGCCATAATCAGTAGAATTCACTTCAAATTGGGATTGGGTTTAGGAGCTGACAGTGCCACTAAATTACAAAGGAATCTCATTCTTTGACTTTCATACCATGTACCAAATAGTTAAATCAGTTAATTTGCAGCATGACAAAAGATGACACAGCCATTCTTTTAAAAGACGTGTTGAATTCTTAATTCTTGTAAAAGAGATCTTTAATTTAACAGGACATGAATACGTTAGGGTGAGGTGATGATTGGAGCCCCCAAGGCATTTAAATTACATAGGGAGTGTATTTATGTTTATGGAGACCAGAACGTCCCCAGTGCAATAATTCATGATCATATTTGACATGAGAGTTGGGTTTTGGTGGGGTTTTATGGTTTAAAGTCCATGTCCTTCCTGTTATCATCAATGGCCCTTCCAGGATTTGAACCCTGACCCTTTTAAACTGAAGGCAGGGAACTAGACCGTGGCAGAGTGTATAACAAATATGCTATTTCAAGATGTATCTCCTTTTCACATCATGTATAAATTTCATAACAGGTATAGCCGCCGTGGTATAGTGGATAAGCTCCTGGCCATCAGATTTAGATGTTCTAGATGGTCAGGGTTCAACTCCCGGAAGGACCATTGGTGATGTCAGGAAGGGCATCCGGTCTTAAAGTGCTCTATGCTCCAATAACAAGTCCCATGAATATGGGCACCGTCAAACCCCATGATTGGGAATAAAAGACGTTAAACGAAAATGATGATGATGATGATGTAGATGCATTTTACATGCACAGCTAGCACTTAATGAAATGACTGTTCAGGCCCCAATACTATTAATAAACAATGACAATAAACTAATGTTTATCTAGGACAAAAACTTGCAAGTTGGTTATGGTGGATCACTTTATCTATCAGCACGTATGGATGCCAAAGGGGTAGTGTTCAAACCAATTTAGTGATGCAGTGTCAGGTTGTATATAAACATTGTTATGATGTTTAATTAGCATTGACATAAAATGAAAACAACAGAATATTAAAGTGGATCTCAGGTTATTACATGAGTTTCCTGTAGCAGTGATATTTGATATTAATTCTTTGTGTCCCATCTTGTAAAGACGTAACAAATCATATGCCATATAAGTAGTAGGCAGATATAATATTAGAGAACATTCTGAACCATTGTTAACAAAAGAACTACATTTTGGATTTGATGCTGATTCTTTTGTTACTTCATCATCTAGGCATTAGATCATTTAAAGAAAATAGGAAGACAAGCAAACCTGGTTATTGATGCAAAGGATGGCATGGGTGCAGTGTACCTTGGAGGATTCATGCCTGCATTAAATGATGAATTCTTAAGACAATATGAGATCAAGTATATATTGAATGTGGCAGGCCAAAGCCTGTCAAAAACGTTTCGCCCAAGCCATCAGGTTTGTATACTCAGTTCTGCGTGTTTTATTCTATTCTTTATTTTATTGTACTGATTTTGTCTTTTGATCTGTGAAAGGGCAAATATTTAAGTATTTTGCAGATCCTTCAGTGGGATAAGCTCCTACTGTCTATGAAATGCTCTTCAATTTGTACATAAAATTCCTTTGGTAGCCAAGCCCTGCTTTCAGTGCTCTTATGTGGCCCTGTTTCAGCTTAGGCTGGGTTTTTCCTCTTAAACTAACAGCAGAAGGGCAAAGGTGGCTTACTAGTGTTTTGAAATGGATTGCCCCTTTTAGATTGGGCTCATTACC
The DNA here is from genome assembly GCA_010016065.2 of Carybdea cf. marsupialis auct. non (Linnaeus, 1758). Classification (NCBI taxonomy): domain Eukaryota; kingdom Metazoa; phylum Cnidaria; class Cubozoa; order Carybdeida; family Carybdeidae; genus Carybdea; species Carybdea cf. marsupialis auct. non (Linnaeus, 1758). The sequence goes on along the minus strand of JAAAKL020016994.1, from coordinate 7,497 downwards.
CTTGGAGTAGCATTCATCCATGAGAAAACAACTCTGATTTTAAACCTCCACTACCTAGTTGCTGGGATGGTAGATGAGCTCAGAATGAGGCAACCGTGGATAGAAAGTGAGCCTTTACATTTACCTTGAAACAGCTCAAGATATTTCCTGCCTGCAATTTTATACTGCAATAATATACTCAGGGGCGGATCCAGGGGGTAGCGAAGGTTGCTCAAACCACTGTCAGATTTTCAAGGCAATACCATTGACTTAACAGACCCTTGTTTTCAACCCAAGCAAGACTCAACAGCATTCGTGTGTTTTACAACCTGTTGTGGTCTCTTCAACCTGCCACTTACACAAGCTCTGTTATTCATGTCCAATCAGAATGTCTTAAAATCATCCTGTGCTGCCAATAATGTGATGGTATTTAAGATATTCAAAAAAGAGCAGGAGCCACCCTCGTCCAGCTTTTAAGCATGGAAATTAACCCTTTGACCAATAAGCGTCTTTCCTTTTTCCCCACGAAACACTGTCAGCAACCAAAGAAATTCAAAATTTGTCTCTGAAGCAATTGTTTCAGACTCAAGACAGCTTGTGCAGTTAACATGTACATACTCAAAGCGGTTGAAGAAGCGGTGAATGTTTCTGCAGTTTCATTTTCCATGTAGAATTTGGTAGTTGAAGAAAAGAAGCACTATAGCACCCTTTTTGAGTTATCATTCATCAGCCATGGCAAACTTGAACTGAGTAAGAGGCCCTTGGATTCTTACAACGTTGCCACAAGACGATAGATTGAGTGAAGGTCATAAACAACAGAGGCGATGACGACATTTTCGAATTCTGTTCGTGAATGCAGTATTGGGATTTCAAAGCCGAATAACAATCTTTGCAGATTTTCAAACTTCCGATCAATCCCAGATCGTTAGTGCTCTTCGTAAGGTAACAAACAGATTTATTTTGTTACAGTGATTGGGAACGGCAAATATGGACAGCGTTGAGCGTCTGATGTTTGCAACCAGGGTATCGTATTCCCCTACGATGTTCGACTAACTGCCGACAAACTGTTGGGACAAAACTCTACTATAGGTATTGCTAGGAGTGTATTTGCTATTTGGGCGCAAGTTGACGGGAATTCTCCTTTTCGCTCGGCAGTTTTTTTGGGGGGTAAGCTTCGCTATTTGATATTTGCCCGCTTGTGCTCTGAAAATATATTAATTTATTTAGGAAATATTTAGATAATTTCCTACTTATTTAAAAGTGAGGGCCTTAGTGAAAGTGCAGTTTGGTTTTTCATACGCTGTCCTGGTAAACAGCGAGACGCTGTGGTCAAGGGGAGGGCGCATTGCATTATCATGATCTATTGGGATGCTCAACCTAGTTATCTTCTGTCATACAAGAGGAAGGTAAAGTTGATCGATACACCTGCGGATTATAATACCTTTTCCCTAAGTTTTCTTCTAAATGGGCGTGGTCTAGGAGAAAATGCCAAGGGCCACACCCATGCTCAGTCATTCATCTGCTTCCAAGCCACTATCAGATTTTCTGCTAGATCCGCCCCTGGGATAAGCACGCAATTATGAGTGTTAACTTTCAATTACACATCCCAAGCCACGTATAGAAAAAGACATGCTTGGTAGGAATTGTCACATAAAAATACGAAAATTTATCGAAAGCACTGTTTGCCAAAGCTTCTTATGTACAATGGGAAAGGGCGATCTTAGAGATAAAAGGCTTTTGCTGAAATAGTTTATAGAAATAGGATTTGGAATGCCAAAAGGTTATTTCGAAGCCTTACCTAGCACAATGTACTTCAACATTTGGACATTTAAACTGTGATTATAGCAGGTGCGTTGTCAAAAATGACGTAATAAATAGATCTGTTCATATTGAGGATCTTTTTTATGTTGACAGGTATTTACTTCAAATATAAGAAGTCATTGTGGAGAGTTGACATTCCTTGCTTAAAAGACTTGACAAACTTTATGTTGTGCAATAATTCATCGAAACTCGTAACATTTAGTGCTAACTTCCGTTGTTTTTGCGTACTGGTTGAGCATTCTCGACTTGCCAGCCTCTATTGACGAATTTAGTAGAGACAAAAATCACAATCTGATTCGACGATTTTGAGTGAGGCTTAATACATTAAGACGAAAATAATTTTACAGTAAGAGGAACAAAATTAATGGAGAGCTGTTGGCTCAAGTGAGAATCTCGGGTCGAGTAGAGAAGAAGTACTAGGTCTTGGAAAAGGGTAGGAAGTTTACTGATGGGGCTCTTGAGTGGAGAAACACTAGCTTTGAGTATATGTAAGGATTAGTAATTTAAGAGAGAAGAGGCTGCTCAGTACTCGATTATTCAATGTAATAGGCATGGCGGTGCTACCACTAAAAATCGTGAAGAGTTGATTAAGCTGTTTAGCAAATGCGAATTAGAAATAACCTTGCAAACCCAAACGATACAAACTCAGAAGTTACGCTCATGGAACACCTGTCAATTAGTCGAATAGGGGTACGTTATCTTGGCTGTTCGATTAATTGCTTTCCACTCATTTCTAATTAGAAAGCACTGACGATGATATGTTTTTTAAGTGAAGACGTATTTGATAAAGCGTTAAGTCATTCTGACGTAGACACTATGTAACTTAATTAATAGGAGTGAAGAAAATCATGATCGCTGGATCGAGATGTTCGGATCATTTTATTTATTTACACAACATTACATGCGATTTAAGGTATGGAAGGCGTGTTGTTTGATTGGCTTGTGTCTGGCTTCCCACCACGTCGATGTCAAAGTCACCACGTGAAAGAGTGTATAAAGAAGCCACTACGGGGGAAGGCTGCACGGAGTAGAGCGCTTACGTTAATACTACCTAAAAGAGCACGATATTGTATCATCTTATCAACTTACTATGGATTGGTGGTGTTTAAAATATTGCTTGCGAGCTTCAGTTCAGAGAAAAAAAGCCTTTTATGTGTTGAAGGAAGGACACGGCCAATTTATAAAGCCGTATTTTTCCTTTTAAAGTTAATATATCAAAACCTTTTGTACCAAAAATTCTATTCGCGCCACTATTCTATGAACCACAATCTGATACTCATTGTTAGAAATAGTCCGCGGAAGTTATTGGTTGAGAATCACTTCAAGACCTTTCTACGAAACTCATTCAAGAAATACGCAATAGATTGCTATTCCTCGGGAATTGTGAGCAACTATGGAGGGGTGGTGCTCTGTGTCAGGCCATATGACTATGGAAGGACTTTGTCAATATTATAGAGTCTTGCAGGGAAGGAGGTCAATTTGATCATTTAGCATTCTCAAGGTCGAGACGCGTGCCATATGGTAACAAGCACGGTAGGATCCATAGGGATGACTAATGAAACTATAAACAATGATGGAGAAATGAGTATGCTCATAACATTGAAGTTGAAGTGTTGAGCTTGGAAAGAACGGAGACATTTTCATTACATACATACAACTGTGAGTCAGCCAGTGTATGATACTACCGTTTTCCAAACTCGTAAGGCGAGATCGCAGTGATAGTTGACTGATTGTGTTTCTAAGATACTTCATCGTTTCGCCATTTTATGTCTAAGACAGCTCTTTCATTGGAGTAACGACAGTTTTTTGTGGCTATAGTAAATTGTAAATTAAATTTAAATCTCATAGAATCGTTTGAGAAGTACTGACTGAAGCTAATTTAAGGCTACACCGAACACCTTTTCCTCCGTATCCCCTTCAAGACCCCTGATATGTCCTTATGTCAATAGGTTGAATATCTGTGACACATTCTGATACATAGAGGAGAGTCTAGAAAGGTTCAAATATGAATAGGGTTAGGAGTGACTAGTGGTACACAAGAGTGTCAAGAAAATCAGTGTGGTTGACTTCGAGGGGTCATTTTTAGTTTAGCTATATTTGTGATTTGAGAAGGCCAACAACAAATAGGGGAAAACGGGGATTCGTGGTTATTCGCATCCAACGGTGTAGCTTTGACCGCAGAAAGCCAAAGCATTTGTTTAAGTATTGGAGACTTGAACTGACGCAACGTAGATTTAGAATGAATGATACTTAACCGCAGATAGCGAGAATGACGTGGAAAGTTACAAAATATACCAGCAAAAAGGCATGCGCTGTGTACGAAAAAGACGCTGACTCATACCCGGCTTATTTCTTTGTGTCTCTTATTGCTAAGCAAAGCTTTCGGCGTATAGGAATTCGGTTGATAACGTAAGAGAGTTGTGGTAACCTTGGATGTTATATAGAAGCAAGCAGGATTAAGAAATACTTGGAAGAAATCTTGTTCAGTTGAAGAGCAGGGAATTGGCGTTTTCAATGGCCTAAAGCATGTACTAAGAGGTTTTAAAAGGACAAAGTCAGAGGAATATTTTGGTTTTGTTAGGATGAACACTTCATACTAAGATAAGGCTAGTAACGCGAAGCTTTTGTAAAATCATGGGAATGGTGCCCTCCGGAAGACTTATAAACCCTACGTATCTCTATGCTAACGAGACATGTTCTCATGTTATTATGTACAGAGATGCAAAAGCAACGCCTGCATTGAACCCTTAACGTCGTATCAACGTCTCTTACTGGCAAAGATAGGAAGATTGCTCTGGTATCGAAAATGGTTTCGTGATAATCATGTTTTAAAATATATTATGAGTCAGCTTCTAGGGTAATGAGTCGTTTCTTTGTATTTTCGTTAGTCAAGACAATGTTGGAGAGATCGTCTTTTAAGCAGCCAGCCCATACATGTGGAAGGAAATTCTTGGAGAGGTGTTTCAACGCGGAGTTCGGAATTAGAAAGAGCAATGGCGATAGTCCGAGAGCCAGAAGGGGTCACAATGCACCCCCTCCCGCAGGATCCTGGGGGACTCGTATTATTTTGCAGATTCATTTATGGGTGTTCCATTTTTCATGTTAACATGCACAAGACTGAAATTAGATATGCTAAGGTGTGGGTCGTAACAAGGCACCCCAAATCTACTGAAGTAAAAACTTCGACCCTTGGGGTGCATCATTGTTAAAAACTGGCCGGAATTGATCTTCAAGGAAGGTTGGGGTGGAGGAGCTGTTACGAAGTTGCTATAGTTCACAAAGGACCATTCATAAATTTATTAGGCTAAAATACTATTTGCAATTTATGTGTTTATTCTTGATTATGTAACAAAATATGTAAGCTTGGAATCTTAATATATCTTCATCATTTGGACTTGTATGATTGCAATTCACTGAAGCATGCCTAAAGCACTTCGTAGATGCTCCTTAAAAATCTGATCATTTACAGGAACCGTCGTTTTAAAGGTAGTATTAACAAAGTAGTATGCAATTATTAAGAATGAAGACATAAATCATGAGTTTTTAGTTTCGAAAAGTGTTAACTGAAATGTATTTTACTGCCATAACCTTCCCTTACTTATTTTGATTTAAACACTCATCGTAGCTGCAATCATCCTCAGAAAGGAATATGCTATCGTCAATTTCTTCGTCACATCTTTTTGAGAGTATCATGTACATCACCTACCCAGGGATACCTTTCATTCCAAGGTTTCCAGCAAGTAATCAAGAAGTCGATAAAGTGTAAGGCATTGACTTGTAATCAGTTAAATGTCAGGAAAAAGACACGGCTCTCTTGTTGCATCTTTTGACTGCAAATGTTTTTAAGTTAACTTCTACCTCTTGTATAAATATAAAGTAAAACATAGCAAAACACTCTCTATTGAGAGGCAATGAAATCTGACAATGATCTAGTTAAAGCTCTATCCCAGTAAAGCATGTATGTTACAAAATTGATCCTGTATAGGTGAGAAATGAAGTGGTTGTGAAACACCACCGTAGCGGATCGCATTATAGAAGACTTGCTCTAAAAGACAGGAAATCGGAAAGGAAAGGAATTTAACTTTTAAGCTCGATAGTCAACTGTACTAAAGCTACATGAAATAACCAGTACAACACAGTCCACTCCTGAAGGAAAACAAAATTACTGAAATATTTTCCTTTACATCCCCTGACAATGGAATACCATTAGCATTATGGGCAGCATCATCCAAGTAAGCACTGTCACTTTCAATCTCATGGACATGACTTTAGGCATTAAAAACATTTAAAGTTATCAATTTTAAGAGAAAGATGAGAGAAAAAGGTATATGTCGAAAGTATATGCTCACCCAATAACTTATTCTCCGTATGTGTTGTAATAATGCAGACCTACAAGGTGGTATGAATGCCATGTTGAAATTCTTCGTAGGATCTTTTAACACTTTTATCTCAATTCGTCAGTCCGTAAACGATCCACACTGCCATATTTCATTATACCGTAAAGTGCACAAACTAGGCTCCTAAATCTGTCACTAATTCTTCACGTATTTACCACGATTTACCTACTTCGCTTACAGCTGTGGCCCAAACGTCGACTGAGATAATTTCTCTTAGGAGACGTATTTTTCCAATTCCTCGAAAGGCACTTTCATTACACCTACCATTAAAACGTGTAAAGTCATGCCAATGCAAAACAGCGTTGAACTTACTCACTCGGTGTGTGTTTGCTATCCCTGTTAGATAGATCACTCGCCTTTGCCAGACCCCGTATTAAGTGTTATCAAATAGAAAAGTATAAAGATTATGCAGATGTCTGTACGATTACAAAATCACAACCTGTTATCTTAGCATAAATACTGTAAAAGACAACTGTTTCTTCTTGAATGGACTCTAGTGTTTCTATTTCGTGTACAATATTTGTCATACCACAATCACTCGTTTATTTGTATGCCTTACCTTCACAGATCAATATCACATTCCTATTTAAAATCTTGTCTGCATGGGCAGTATTCACCCACACTTTCTTGTCCACACTCTTTCTGTTTCTTTTATTTCTTTGCCGTATGTACTATATTCATTCAAAGTTTAAGCTCTGGAGAAAACAAATAGTGCTTATTTGTAAGGACAGTGGGATTCGTGGCCACTGCAATAAAGGAGCAGCACTATGTGTACTCCAAATAGCGATATGTCTCTGTGTGTTGATCACCCTCTCAACTTTTGTTTGCAGTGCGAAACTTGTAACATTGTAAAGTCTTCAACTACAAAGTGTACGTTATATACCAGCTGACGATCACCTTTCTATTTCGTACTTAGTGAAATGAATTTGAGATCATTATACGTGGAGCATCGTCGAATTTTTATTTTAACTATTTTGGCGTATATTCCGAGTTAGGGAAAGGTGTTTCAAAAGGCGCATCAATGTATACTTTTCGAAGCATATTAAGTTAAACGACTCTCTTATTTTGCAACAGTTCTTTACTCAATACATCCTATCTTTCTAATAGCGTGTTCATGAGTTCTGTCAACCTGTTCCTAATTAGCTTTGATTTCGTGTTTTTACTTAACCATGCTTTAGAATTTCTCGTAAAGACCTTTCGGCACGATGGATGACGCACCGCTTCCTTAATAAATCGATCTATACCTCGGATCCCTCTCAGCAATTCTGCTTGACCTTCCTGAAACATTTTTTACTTGCTC
>JAAAKL020016993.1:0-10793 GCA_010016065.2 Carybdea cf. marsupialis auct. non (Linnaeus, 1758) | reverse complement strand
ATATTGAAGAAAACTCATGAGCTCAAACTGGTGTTTGTTTGTTATCAACGGTTAATCGATCAAGTTTATGTATCATACGCAAGCATGAGACCACAGGGTTCCGAACGTGTAAAATTTGAAGAAATGATTTGGAATCAGTAGGCCCCCAGCTTAAGAGCCAGCTCTATGTTGAATAGGCCTGCTAATTAAGATCGCCATGGTCATGACGAATCAGTGTAATTGAGAGATAAGAAGATGTCAATGTTTGTCGAAATGTTCTAGCTTTGTACTAGACGACGACTGTGATCAGTGTCCTGCAAAAAGTATATCAAAATTTCTGTCTGTTACTCAGACAAATTTCCATGTTTTGTAACAATTATTAATTTTTTAATAAAATTTGTTCGAAGAATGTAAATGATTCATATGTGTGGATATCAGAGACATGCCGTCAGTGAATGCAACGCATGCATTGCATGCCGTAAAAATTTCAAGAGATAGCCTGTCACTTTCATATGTCCTTTCCCTTAACTTTTTCAGTTTCTTTGCAGAGCATCGTAAATTTAGGTTAAATTAAAAACTACTGTATCAACCACGACAAAATGCGTCTCCAATCTCAACAGGTTGACGATTTCGTTAGCTGAGCGTCGCAGTTTCCCAAAAGTCCCCTCAACCTCCTCAAAATAACCAAAAAGCTGTGCTTCATACCGCCAAAAGCCGAGTGTGTGGGAAGTTGTGCAACGATGGCATGCAGAAAGCTAGTTGCTTTCAGTTGTCATGGAAACAGTCTCTATGTTCAGTGATTGGTTCGTCTAATAATACATCTGGATAAAAATGCCTACGTAATTCGACATGAATCAAAGGCCAACGCATGCAACAAGATTTCTGCTTTCCATTCTTCACTTTTGTGGGAACATTAACTACTGTGTGCAAGATTAGTTAACTCAGCCTATTCATTCGCTCGATTTTCAGTCAAAATATACCTTAGAGGATTTTGGAGTAATATTTCAAAATTTTCATCGAGACCTGACCTTTCAGTGTAACTTTCCCTAAAAATTCACTAATACGCCAGTGGTTAATAGTGGTCTGTTAAATCTTTCCCCACTCCCAAAACACACTATCTCATTAAGGTATTATCTGTTATTTGCTGCTGTTGCTTTCAAAATAGTCTGTATGTAACATAGCGGCCTTTCCCCGTTATTGTAGTTTCTGGGGACTAATATTCGTGACCACACTTTTTTCTCTGTTGGAAATAATGGGATCTCTTGATCCATTCTTTTTTTACAGATCAGTGTGTGCCTACCACATACCCCAATAACGTAACGATCATGATAAGACTAATAGTTATATTGAAGTTTAGAATGACTTCATCACTGTAAAAGATTCTGTCAGCATGTACAGCATCAAACACACAGAAACAACAAATTTTATGTTCCATGAGATTTTGATTAACATCAAAATTTATGGCACCAGTACATTAAACATGTGATAGCATTATCTGTGATGAGGTGTGCATGCTTTTTTGATATAACCACATTTGCATTTGTCAAAACCAAATGGTTCCTTATCCTTGTGGGGGCCACCTGGGATCAGGCAAGTACAACCGGTCTTGAAACATTTGGCACCTCGACTTTTAGGCCAGGCCTTTTTGGTGCATTGATTTCCAATAAATCCGCATTTGCAGGCATCAAATCCATAAGCAGGAAAATCAGGCAAGTACTTCTCTGGAACTGGGCATGTGCAGCCAAAGTCAAAACAGCTTTTGTCACCGCCTTCATCCACTTCAAAATCTGGAGAGACGCAAGAAAAAGTGAGTACAAAAGAGCTGGTAAATTCTAAGGTGTTTTTAAAGCGTCGAGGACTTAAGAACGATCGTTTCTGTGGAAACAGTGTCAACAGTGACTTTCCGTGGGCAATAAAAAATATTGCAAGGACTTCTTCACTTAGAAGAGATACTAAGGAAAAGTGTAAATGTCATCACCGGGATTCGAACCTTGGACAGGCTTCAAATCCCGATGGTGACATTTTCACTTCTCTCTGGTATCACTTCAAACTTGACATTTTCAAATCCTCTCTTCTCGATAACACTTCTCAACTTGTTCAACCAGCAAAGGTAACGTAAACAGAACCATTTCAACATTACGCAAAGAGACGTATAAACGACACAATGTCGGGCAAAGTGGAAGGGACGCGGGTACCCCATGGCTCCAAGACGTCCAAAAAAACTGGTAGATTAATAACAATACATAGAAATTACGTAGTGCATTTTTTAAATAATATCAGAAGAAACAGAAGTACCACTGGCGTTTTCAAGCAAAAAGCACTTGGGGCATTGGGATTTAATTAGCTAATAGAAATGACAAACCGTAAGGAACTGCTTCCACTTACCCTCATTATAGTACGGAATTCCACCGTCTGTGTTAATGAAGAAATGCATAGTTAAAATTCAAGTATAAAATGTTGATCAACGAACATTGATATATACAAGCTGAATATACAAATTCGGTGGTTAGAGTGATAAAAATCATGGAAATTACTACTTCTAACAATTTCTGATTCTCAGGATCTCTGTTGTTAGTCGTAAAAATTGAAGTACGGTAGTTGGTACCTCAAAGCTCGTAAAAATAACACCGTGTTTAAGTAGGGGTGCTGTCTTGGTAAATGTTTGTTACTTGTAAAATTTCTCGTCTTCCAACCTATCCTGAATGCAGAAATCAGTAAAATACTTCAATCAATCTTACGATAAACCTCCATCATGGTTCATTAATATTTGAAAATGCCCTTGTTAATTTGGTATCTGAAGTACTGATAAGTATACTTAGATCCATCAAAAGATTTCCTGATGTTAAATGTTAATGTTCTTGTTACGTCATAAATTTATGCGTAAACATTACGCTAATGTCAGTATGAGGGACAAGCATTAAAAACATCTAGCTGCGTAAGTACGGTAACATTGAAATATGATAGCGGACGGGATGCAAAATTCGCTTGTATTGTTTACACGCTGACCAGCGAGCCTCGTTTGAACTATTTATATAAAATAGGTGCTATTGCTTTAACGGACCTTGGTGCAGCAAGCGAAAGCACTATTTCTGTCGAGTTATCATGATTTCCACCGGTCAGTGAAAGAGGTAATTGCGTTGTTCATGAAATGGTACAAAAACCTCACACAGTTTTCTAGTGATATAAAGATGTTTCTGACAGTGTTTCACAGAGAAACAGAGAATTTTGAAGTAAGTAAGCAAGTAAACGGTAGAAATAATTATTCAAGGATGTTGTTTGATAGCTGTATAAGACTATAAAATCCTGGGGTACCAATCACCAATTTTTTCTACTATCTCATACGAAGAAATCTGATATTTATAGTCACAAATTAAAAATAAATCAGATAATATAAAACTGTTCAATAAAAGTACACTCCCCTTTTAAAGTTTTGGCTATTGATCCAATAAATTTGTGTACTTGCTTTGGATTGAGATAGGATTTTGACTCTAAATTTATAAATCTTAGTATGAGGTTAATAGGTGATCTTCATAAAGAAGGAAAGTCATTTCTGAAGATGTTGTTTGATGTTTGATCCCAAGAGTCTGATTTATAAAATGATTGGTTGTTGCAATCGCACAACATACCATTTTTAGTCAACAGAATACAAAATGAACCTCTCTACAACTTTGGACCACGAAATATGAAAATTTCCCTAACTCCCTTTCCAAAATATGTTAAGTTTGAAAATGAGCATATTAGAGACTAACATATCAGACTAGATGTCTAGAAAACAAATAATACCTGGACACCCCTTTCATGTGGAAGGTGTCTTGCGTAATGTGCTCCATTTTCACCGAAATTTAGTAATAGTTTGACTTCTATTAGTCCAGGATTGTAGATCTTATTCTGTTGTAGAGATCCTAAGCTAGGCTTTGGTCTTTTGTCTGTATTGATCCTCTTCATATTTTCTAAAGGTATGTATTACATATACTTTAGCTCGTATAAATATTTTTAAAAGCATTTACCATCAAGCTTAGAACTACCTGGAAGGTGTATAACTGACTTGCGTATTCCAGTAGATTAAATTTTTTTTATAAGTTAAAAGATAATTAGTGTTATCATTCCTATGTTAAAGAAAGGGAAATGATTCCGTTTATATTATTTTTTTTGGTCACTCTTTAAAGGGCTTAAATAAGGAGTCCTCGCCGGAGGAAGGCCGACCAAGTTTAAAAATAATTGTACAGTTGTACAGAATGATGAAAACAAGAAATAGAATAAAACAATTTACTTACATGCTATGCAGATCAGAAGCAAAAAGCTTAGCTGGCCCAGGTAGGTCTTCATTTTGTCCTTTTATTTCTGTATAATACAAATAGAAGAGATGGAATAGTCAACAGCTCAAGAAGTACAGAAAATTCAAGAATTCAAGTCTTTTCAAATTAGAGGAGGAGTAAGTGAGAAAATAATACATATGAGAATAACGGCATAAGAGGTAGGAACAATTGTGAAACAAACGTTTATTTTTCAGGTGAAAAAGTATGAAACCTACCAGCACTGCTGTGTCACAAGTTTTAACTGCTTAGGTGCTATCCCCGCGCTCGTTTTCCACAACGACTATCTTCAAGCAGCAATCGAGAACTGCTTTGGCAGTATCTGTACTACAGCTTTTAAGGGCAGCTAGGCAAATACTTGTCACGATCTTGTCAAGAACAAATGAGTCACGATTCGTTTGGTCTCTTTCCCCCCTGTTCAAATATTTTCTACACAATATTACGGGGCAAATGTTGTTTAAATTACATAAAGCCGTTGGTAACATGCAGTAAACCTTAGAAAGTCACACTAACAATTGATGAAAAGGGCGACGTTACTTCTGCAGGCATACTGGTTGAACTGAGGCAAAGACTTAGTTCAGTCACAGTGTGACCGGAAGAATAATGCTTTCTCATACAACGGGGCTGTTGCTTCCAAAACATGATAATATAAACATGTTTATTTCAAAGCTATGGCACGCCTGCCTCAACTTAATTTCAATTTCGGGGGGGAAGAAAGTTGTTACCTTTCAGCTTGAGGCAGTTGTATGAGTTAGTTGGGGCAGTGCCTTAGAAAAAGCTTTAGAGAAGCAAACTATTTGGAGTGGTTTGCACTACACGATAAACTGCAATGCGACCAATGGTTTTTGTCAAGTAAACCAATGAGCAACTCAACACCTCACATCATATGTTAAGCATCATGATGATAGAGGAAAGAGTTTTTACAAAAAACAATTATTTTGGACCTAAAACAACCAGTTGCACCAGCTTTAGATCAATATGTTAAGCATGATGATGATAGAGTAAAGAATTTTACAAAAAAAAATTATTTTGGACCTTAAAACAACCTAACGTCAATTCCTGGTCTAACGAAGCCTATGATTTACCCTATGGCACTGCGAGGGCATTTTACAGTTGGAGGAACAACGGTCACCAGATCCATTTCGAATCTACCCTTCTTTCTATTTGCAACACAAGCCAAAGAGGTTGCAACAGGGGGTGTTTCTCGGTTAGCGGCAGGGCTGCCGCCGCAAACAACTTTAATTCGTGTGGAATACGGTTTGTCTTAAAAAAGCAATCACTGCCCGAGTCCCTAGGACATGATTAGGGATGTTTCAAGAGCAGGGGACCCCATTAACTGACTTATAATGTTGCTCTCTGCAGCCAATAATTTGATCAATGCTATACTGCAGCGAACTAAACTGTAAATATTTATCTAATACAATAAGCGAGAATGTGTGTGTGTGTAAGCGGCATAGGCGGCGACACCGTCTTGCCTGTCATTATGGAACTTTCCATGGACACTTTCCTGGACTATGGGCAGGTTTTGTAGCGGGTTTGCAGCCTAAGAGGCCGGCCTCAGGGCCGCTGGAGGCCAAGAGTGGGTAAAATGTGCATTCCCAGACTTCCCAGATGTGTCTTATGAGCGTATTCCAAGTGTATTCTGCACCTTGCAATACACATTTATGTATTGTGTGCAAATTGCATTAGAACGGTCTTATGAGTGTATTCCAAGTGTATTCTGCAGGCTGTAATGTACATATCTATTGTGATTAAATTGCACTAGAAACGTCTTATGAGCGTATTCCAAGCTGGTGTCCTTTGACAAGAACTCGAACATAAGTATCCCTAGCTCATTAAAGACTCTCAAGTTCATTGACAATCTGCGGGTAGAGCAATGTCTGTTTGTTGTCTTTTGTCACCACAGCATCCCTACATATACAGACAACAACTTTTGCAGGCTTAAGCTTCCCGGGAAGCACCGGAACATTCAACTAGTATCTACAATCATGGACACTGAAATATGAAAGTTTCCCTAACCCCCGTTCCAAAATATTGATCAGTTTAAAAACGAGCTTTTTGGGCACTTGCATGTCAGACCTCCCTGCTGCTAAGCGAAGAGGTCTAGAAAACAAATAATACCAGACCTGGACACCCCTTACATGTGGCAAGTGTCTTGCGTGATTTGCTCCATTTTCACCGAAATTTAGTAAAAGTTTAACTTCTATTTGTCCATGATTGTAGGGCTGTCCATCCAGTCATTTTTTGGTACTCGAGTATTCGGTCCAAAAGCAACCGAATATTTGCGTGAGGAAAAGCCGTGTTCAATACTAGAACACAAATGTTCCACAAAACCGAAGTTCAGGTGTGTCCCGAATATTTGGGTATGTACTGATACCTGGGTGGTTCCGAATATTTGGGTATGCACCGATACCAGGGTGGTTCCGAATATTCGGGTATGCACCGATACCAGGGTGGTTCCGAATATTCGGGTATGCCACGATACCAGGGTGGTTCCGAATAATTCGAGTGTGTTCCGAATATTTGGTTAGTTGAAGCGACTTTCGGTTTTGGACCATGTTCTGTGGATTACTGAATAATCTACGGACCACACTTTGATAAAATTTTGGCTGCATTACGAGCTCGAGACTCTATAACACTGGAAGTGGTGCAACTGCAAGGAGAAGGTATCAAATCAAAGTGTGGCGCTGCACATCACACTGAATGCGTGAACGTAGGGTGGTAAGGCGGAGTGATAACAGAGTAGGGGAAAGAATTACATAGATTCTAAGAAATGGGGTCTATAAAACAGAATTATGTAGGCATGGTTTATATATTCTTTTAAGAGGATTTAGTTGACATTTAATACTAAAGGAGTTTATAGAGTAAGAAATGGCGAAGTGTATTCGCAAGCAATGCATGCACAACAGTCATTAAGAGGAAACGATAACATTCGAGCGCACTCAATAAAACAAGAGATTCCATCATGCTTAATGAAAGTAGAAGGACACGATCTGGCACAAGGTAAAGAATGATCGTACCTTGGCAGCACCTTAGCTGACTGAAGTACGAAAGAAATAACTGAGTATTTGACATAAGGAAAAGCTAAATCTGTCTCTTTCCGATCCTAAATGAGAAAATTTCTTCCGCGAGGAATGGTAATACTTAGATTACGTATAGGTTTTGTGCTTTTAGGCATTATGCTTCTTAAAACGGTGTAGGCAACGCAGGTCCTAGTAGAGTTGAAACAGCCAATGCAGATTGTAGCAAAATTAATGTCGAAATAGAGGACGCGAATGGTAGCATGGTTGAAGCAGACAAAACAATAAGGGAAGAGGGAGAAGTGGAAGACCAAGACTTACATAATGATCAATTTCAGTTATATTTTGGGCCTTTAAAGATTAGATCCATCTGTAATTGTAGATGGTAGCATGGTCGGACAAAACAATAAATTAAAAAGGCGAGGTATATGACCTAAATGGTAAAATTAGTAGGCGACGAAAATGATAACCACGTTATTGTAGGGGACAGCTTCATAGAGCCAATGATGTAGATAATAGCAAGGTTGAAACAGAGATAAATATTGTAGCATGGTTGAAGCAGAACAATCTATGAGCTACAAGGGCAACGTAGACGTTAGTATAGATAGAGTCAACTATGCAGGTGGTAATAAGGTTGAAACAAGTGACGCCGATGGTAGAAACGTTAAAGTGGACGACGCAGACAGTCGTATAGATCAAACAGACGGCGCAGATGGTGGTAATGTTACAACAGAGGCCGCAAACGGTAGCACGGTTGAAATAGACAAATAATTAGGTAAAGAAAGAGACTTCCTTAATAATCAATTTCCGTTATATTTTTGGCCTTTAAAAATTAGGATCCTCCTGTAATTGAATAACAATTTAACTGTTTGTAGCGTAACTGCCTTCATTTTATTTTGGGAAATTTAACATCATCGAAATGATATCCAGGACAACAGAGAAAAACCTGTTGCACAAATGCAGGCACAACATACCGTGCATAATGTTGTATAAAATAACGTAAAATAACATGACATAACATGCATAGCATAATATAACTTTATAACTGCATAACAAAACCAAAACATAAAGTAATAACGTATAAAGATAGACAGATAACATTTAATAACATAACATAACAGAATATTAGATAAAACAAGGAAATAAAACAAAACAAGAACAAATTAAACCACAACATAACATTACATTACATAATGTAACATAACATAGCATAACAACATAAAATAACATAACATAACAAAACAAAGGGAATCACATCTTTTATCAGTTTGCATAGAATAATCTTCAAGTTCAACTGCCCTACATATGGTCCTTCCTTCCAATTGGTTTGCGACTAAATAATATTGGTACACAATGAAAAACATTCACTTCTCATCTCATGACAGGTGCTGGTTTGTTAATCAGTATAAGATATAATATACGATGCTGATGACAATGACATAAAAAATGATAATGACGACGCTTATATTGATGATAATGATGATGATGATGTTCGTGATAGTGGTAATGATGATGACGACGACGACGATGATAATGATGCTGCTGCTGCTGCTGATGATGTTCGTGATAGTGTAATGATGATAATAATGATGATGATGATAGTCGTGATGATGGTGATGACGGTGATGATAACGATCATAATGATGGCGATGATAATTATAATGATGACAATAATGGCGATGCAAAAACGATGAGGCGATGATAATCGTTAACATATTGGTGATAATACTGACGATGATACTGATAATTTGAAGCTGACAATTATGATGAAGCTGATGATGAGAACGGTGATGATGATCATGATGATGATGATGAAGACGACAATGATGGAAATGAAGATGATGCGAGCATGATGATGCGAAGATAATAATCATAATCGCTATGATACTACCAATGTTAATGATGATATTTATGATGATGATGATAATGAATAGGTGATGATAATGATGATGATGATGTTGATGATAAATAATAGGTGATGATAATGATTATGATGATGATGATGATGATGTTGTTGTTGATGATGATTATGATAATGACAATGATAATGATGACGATGATGATAATGATGACGATGATGATAATGATGACGATGATGATAATGATGATTATGATGATGATGATGATTATGATGATGATGATAATGATGATGATGAAGCATGTTAAATCAGACTTAACGTAGGGAATGCGTTTGTTACAGTTAGGAACCTACATCAACTCAGGAGGGAAAACACGTTGTTGATCTTCGCTTGGCCTTCGTCTACAGCACTACGTTGAAAATTATGTCGATGAAATGTACCGGACACAACAGTTTTAAGAAGACCTTCAAATGAAGCAAAATATCTACGATTTTCTAACGTAATCTCGTTTTTACACAAATCGTGTCCTCGGAAGAAATGACGGTCTTGCTGTACGCAGCAAATGTGATAACAACGTTAAGACACGGAATAGGTATGTTTGAAGAGATGCTAGAGAAAGTGAAATTGTAAAAAGTGAAATTTGGATGTTCTTAACTGGTATATATCTTACCTTTTTGGGCTGCTGCGATAGATTCATCTGTTTAATTGCGACCTACATCAAGAGTAAAGAAACATTCTTTTAGCTACTTACAAAATAATAAAAGGTATGTGCTTCAAAACACATGAAAAATTAAAGTTGTGTCCTGTTTATCTGTACTGTAACGACGTAGTACAAAAACTAGACGGTCAAGACAAACAAAGACTTACACTATAGCAAATGTAAGGGAAAATGAATTCTCATACTCTGTCACCTGGTGCAGGCCGGTTGATATGGTAGAAAACCATGTTTAGAGCCACTGCATGTTGAGTGAGGGTGGCCAGTTCCTTTCCTCGACGCCTTTAGCCTTCCCCAGCTAATGACAGGTACCCATTTTACAGTTGGGCTCGCAGTAGAAGTTTTCAGATTGATGTGCGAGGGTGGTCTCGAAGCATCAATACTCTGCTAGTTAGACAAGCTCTCTGCTAACTGAGCTAACTCGACTGCTCGCCATACTTATACTGCGTCAGGAAAATAGGTGGCTTGATAATGGATTACTGACATACTAAATCTTGTAGTAATCGATTCAATTGTGGGATATCCATGCGTAGCGGGCATCTAGGGCCATATTTAAACTGGACACAAGAAAAAAGGACCAAAAGTTTCATCTGCATATATGAAATGGGCTAAGATTTCGTTCTCCGTCACAATAACTGTCGGAAAATAAGTCTGAAACATCTGCTTTTAATCTTAGTTGGGGTCAGGGACGTACGAACCTTGAACTTTTTGACCTCAAAACGTCTACAGTAAAATTTGGACAGAGCACAAAAAAATATTCAACAAGAGAGGCGGGGGCGCGCTATAATGCTTGGCAAGAACTTTGCTAGTCCACAACCTAACGACAGTGCGGCAAGATCAACCTTGTGTAATAACTCAACGAGATTGATAGGTTCCTGGCATTATGATCCAGTGTGATGATTCTTCT
>JAAAKL020016992.1:0-10794 GCA_010016065.2 Carybdea cf. marsupialis auct. non (Linnaeus, 1758) | reverse complement strand
TAGGACTGGGATGTTAAAAAAGATGGCATAACATAAAAAAATAGACAATAACAGATCAAGACACAACGAAACTCGTAGAAAGCAAATCTCAGCTAATAGACTAGGCAGAGCGGGGGAGTGTGTAACTTTACTAAACTGAACTTTACCGACGAATACACTGCAAAATCAATGCTGATATTACAGGGGGCTACAAGGCTGCAGCCTACCACGATACATATTTAGCAAGCTTCAAAAATGTTCACAACAAACACGCTGCTACCAACTAAGCTTCAGGGCACTTAGGGAACATCTTCCAACCGTTGACGTAATCATATCAGTGCAAAACGTATCTATATTTTAAAACAACTATCGTGACTAAGGACTTAATCGTCGTCTAATTCTCTACTTTGATTGGCTCATTGCAAACTACAGTGGATTGGAATTAAAATTACGATAGCTTGCGGCCGGGCAGTAGGTAATAGGCTACAAGTGACGTACAACAACCAGGCTTCTTGGTAGCACGTCGCATGCATCTGGCTACGGCATAACCTCAAGCAGCCTTAGGGATAGATATTGAGTAAAATCAGATTGTGAGAAAATCCGTACAAGTTCTAAGGGTTTACTTACAGGCAGATTATTTATCATTTCCACAAGGCCACTGTAAACATCTAAGTCCTTCTTATAATGGCCGACATCAATGAACTTCTCAAACACCGATGGTGGAAATAACCTAGAAAAAACACAAAGAGACAAGTCTAGATGGCATGTTGAATCCTAACATCACTAGAATAACCTGCTCTGTGGGTCGCATGAAATTGTTCTTGTTGTTGTCCGGCAGTAACGTAAAAGTAACAGAGAGGAGACTTTAGCATGTAAGTGTGGTACTTTAAAATATTTAAAAAATTATCTTGCATTGTCAGTACATATAATATATGCGAAGAAGAGGGATTGAACAGACCTCCCCTATAGAATTCCTATTTGGGGGGAGGGGGGCAATAACATGAATTATCATTGTCTTTAAGACAGCTCTTAGTTAAGAGTGCTAGCTAATAATGCTGTGGCCGCTAATGATAACGTAGTTAAAAGTTTACCGAGAGAGAGAAATTACCGCTGATCAAGTACATGTGGTATTGCATCTTTGATGGAATACACATAAGCATATCTAGATGCAAACTTCATAGCAGAAGGCAATGCTTTCATTTTACCTAGTGTGGGAACATTTAAAAGATGAAAACAATGCCAAATACAACAGACCAAAACATACGAACCCTTGATACTTTTAACGATGTCGGAAATATTACATTCTACAGTCCTATGATTCTTGATAAAAAATCCTTGGGCTTTACCTTTTAAAAAGTTGTCTATTTCTTTCCATACTGAAAAGGAACCTGCGAAAGTAATGATAATGGATGGTTAATTTGTAAACCACAGGAAGAAACGAGCAAATTAAACTGCGCTCTCAACCACATACGAACAAGTAAAATGAAAATATATCTCATTTCATGTCCTTGCTTTGAATTATTAACTCCTTGCCTCGTCTATGTTGGTAGTTGAAAAGTGTCTTTTGCGATACGAAGTTTCATAGACATAGTAAATGAGACGACATAAATTTTGGAATACAAAGAGAATAATCTTAAACTTAACTCTGCATTTTGCTGGAAGCTAAAGAAGTATAATAATTGGTCGCTAGAAACATATGAATATGGGACTGTTACAATGTAGGGGCAACTTTCATCGCCCAAATCTTAGGTCTGAAATGTTCCAGCAGATTTGAATTTGGCAGCTTCAAGTTAGATTTTTCTCCCAGGAAATAACTTAATACCAGTTTTTCGGACATGAATTACACTTCTTTTTCTTAACTTTCCTTGTCTCGAAAAGCAATTCCTCACCTAAAAATAGTAAAAATCTGCCATATGTGACAATGTAAAAGGAGTTCCCATAACCTGATCGTAATTGCAAAAGATGTTACAATTAAAACACTTTGTGCAATTGTTCTCTCGGCACTCTTCTTCTGTCTCTCGGTCTGCACAACAGAGGGGGGAAAGGTCTCACACTTGACGCTGGTGGAGGAGCTTCAGTCTCTTTTCTTAGAGTCTGGGGTTGGCACAGAAACATTGTAGCTTGATGGAGGCTGTAAAGAGTGATGATACAAAGCTCAGGCCTCGGCCTAGCAAGCCTGCCTCTCAGTAAACTCAAATTGCTACTGAAACTACAAGCCAAAACCAAAAAACGAAGGTTACGTCATTTGTGGCAGAGAAGGCAAAGAGAAAACTCTTTTATGAATGGTAGTGGACAAAGCCCTTTGGACTCCACTAGCAGGGTGGGTCCTATCTGGTCAGCCCAATCAAAAACAAACGTAGACCCATGGAATGCGCGAACCCTAGCTGAGAGCGCAAAACTAGGACAATCCATACGAGAGATGGATCATTACAAGTTAGACATCCTAGGTCTGAGCGAGATGAGGTGTAAAGATCATTGACAGATCTTATCAGATAAGCAACTGGTCCTGAAATCAGGAGGAAATACGCATGAGAAAGGAGTGGGCATTACTGTTGGGCCAAGAGCCAAAAAGTCCTTAATAAACTGGAAGCCTGTATCTGACAGGCTGATCCGGTCATGCTTTAAATCATCTCATGCCATGTGCACTGTAGTTCAAGCCTATGCACCTACAAACATTGCGTCGGAATAAAATTTGAATTGCTTACCTTAGTGCTCTGAATGCACTTTTCTGCAAAAGTAACAAAAAAAATCACATATTCAGGGAACACTGCAAGAATCATTAGTGCTACTATCCTGCCTTCAATTTAAAGCATAATCGTAGGAAATGCATACAAGGGGAAAGTTTCGCTTAAATTTTGATGACGTCAAAAGCAAAATGAACAGTCAGTATGTTTCTTCAAGCCTTACGACGAAGCCTATTTCGAAATTATCCTATTCTTTTCTATAGTTTGAAGTCTTGCTTACCACAAGTAATAACGAATTACGACGAATATTCTTTGAAAATTGGTTTGTGGTACAAAGCTTAAGAATAAATGCCTTTTTTTGCAGTTTGCCGCCTAACACTCGTCACAACAATTTGTCTGGACAGTAGGAATAAACCTTTCTCCGGTTGACTTATAACACCCCATGTATAAAGTTATAACAGTAACAATTTCATTCGTAAACTTTATTCATTCACTCGTACATCAAACCACTCATAAATTCATTCACTCCATTAGTGGTTCATTCAATCACATTCATTTATTCAATCATTCATACATTGATTGATTAACTAAACTATCCATCGATTGATTTCTCAATTCAATCAATCACTGATTCACCAACATATTCATTGGTGTATTTAGTCGTTAATTAAATAAACTATCTCTCTGTAATTCACTCCTATTCTTCCACATTTTCATGATTTCCTTTTGGTCTTTTACTATCGTTGCACGGACTGGCCAAAGAGGAGAAGGCTTGCAAGAAAGACGTTATGAAGAATAGACGGGAAAATCATTCTAGGAGAACAACTCTATTTTTTGTCAATAGTTTTACAAAGTTGTACTGCTCATTCTGAATTGCTTATCTGCGTTTCTGTTACAAAAAAGATTTAAGAAGTGACAAATATTTTAGATATTGAATGACAAATATACAGTAATTAATTTGTAATTTAAGGCATTAAATTATCGTTCACACAGTATTTATTACCCTGATGTTCCCTTTCTGTAGTTTTTCCATACATTTTTGTAGTGTTTCCTCTTCTCCTAGTTTGTTTTATTGGGTCGCTTAATATGGACTAACGTTGTTGCACATCTGTAATCCAATTTTCACTTACGTATGTATCGCCGTCTAAAATGCGATACGTCTCAGAAGTCAATTCATTCATTGAATAAATAAATATTCAATCTTGATGCATCGAACAACCCATGTATTTCTTTTATAAAGTGTTGATTCAGTTGTTCACTCATCAAATAAACCGTTTGTTCATATATTCACAAATCTATTTTTTCACCTTTCATATATTCACCTTTTCAATCAATCAACCAGTTAATGAACCACGAAGTCAGCCTCTTACTCACTTCCTCGATTACGTATTTTACCACTTCATTCAAGTACGTCATCAGCTAAACTATCAAATCATTTTACGATTCCCCTATAAATTCAAGCAATGGAATATTTGCACTTATTCGTGAAAGATTTTTTATCCCTGTTCCTTCGATTTACCTCCCTATCATTAACGAGGTTAGCAGCTGAAACTATAAGAGTTGCTGATATTAAGATATCTGATGTTAGATTACGAATTGGTTCTTTTCCATTACGATGCCAATCAAGTTCATAAATAGACATACGGAGGCCTATTGCGCAAGCCATTAGAAAATAAAACTTTCCGAAACGAGTTGGCATAATCAGTGTACCCTGCAACGACCTAGCAACAGAACAATTTGACAACAAATATTAAAAGAAGAACATTCGTTTACCTGTACGTTTTCTAATGCCGTAACATCCTCTTGAGAGGAACATTCCCTAGGAAATATCATCATACCAAGGAGAAAGACACCATTTCCCTAGGAATAACCATGAATATGCCGAGCATAAAATACTTTCACAGGTACGTGTGTATGCACCTACAAGCATATTCACACTGAATGCCTAGTTATGTTAATCACCCATCTCAACCAGTATATACATCATAAATATTCGATAAAAGTTACAAACATAATATGAGGAAGAAATTGCATTTTTATACTGTTTCATATATCATACCAATATTCTCCATATTTACGACTATCGAATTTCTTATAAATATTCAACATTTATATCATTTACAGATATTTTCAACTTCTTAGTTCTAATAAATACTCAATAAAAATTTTTGTTTCTTTATTCTATTAAAGAAAGAATATATCGATATTTAGATCCATGTTACTTTAAAACGGAATATACATACATTGGTATATATACATCAGATATCACTATTTCCACTCGATAAATAGAACACAACACAAAGTGTTTATGCGCAATGTGACTTGAATATGGAAGGGCTGCCATTCGGCTCATCATGCTGTCCAAAGCCCATTGAAACTTACAAACCATTGAAGTAGCCAAAATAAAATAAAACTATGAATACGAAAATAATAGAGGCATACTTAAATACAAAAGAGAGTAAAACTTTTTACAGCGTTCATGAAAAGATAAATGGGGACGTTCCTTAGATGATAGTCTGCTGTTTTGTTATCGTTGGATTATCTTACAAGGCACTAAATGGGAAATTGCACAGGAAGTCAATCCCATGATTTTGCTTTTGACCTAATATTTTAAGACCGCTAAAGTACCCGAGATTTAGAGCACACAGATGCTCGCATGACAAAAGCAAAAGTGTCTACTGTCAAAACAAATAAGCGACCGAAACTGGAACAAACGGGTACAGTTGCTGGGATTTGGTATAGGGTTCGACCTTTAAATGTTAATGAACATACCTGGACAATGTGTTGCGCGTTTGTATCGTTCAAGACAAGTTCAGTAATAGCTGCGCAGACAGCTGTGAAAATAAATGAAGCAAAGGATTACTTGCTGTGTATTTAGATACTTTCCGAAAGAAAAAAATTACAGGAATGTTTTTCAAATTAAATTACGAATACAGGCATGTTTTTCATATTATTTTACGAGCACAGGCATGCTTTTCAAATTAATTTACAAGTAAACGCAGCCCGTTCCTTTTAACGACTGAATCTTAAAGACATGTACATCTGCTAGTATTAGAGTATTATATCAACGCGATCAGCTTCTGCTGTCATGCCACCAACACAGTTTGCCAAATTTGCAAAGGAATCTGCTCGGAATACGTGAACAGTATATGTAGATGGTTCCCAAGAAATATTTTCACAGTTATAGAGTTACTAATGATATTTCAATCCATATCAAAGATGGAGAAAATGCTATATTTTATCGACTCTCTCTTTTGCTACATTCATGTTTTAATGTGTCTTCGCCTGGGTAGTCTTTGGTCTCAATAAAGTTACATTAATATCACAGAAAACAAAAGGATAACAAAGGAGGATGAAGAGGAGGTAGCAGAAATAAAATTTGCTATGGACTGGATCAAAAAACATGTGAACGTTTAAACATGCCCGAATTTGAAAATGTCTTTTGTGGAAACTCTATACAAAAATGTTTTACTGTAATATGCTTCTTGTACTATAAATTCTCATTTTTAACAAAATACTGGTCCAAAATTCACTCTTTGAGGTTGGAAAAAGCTTTGTGAAGTTGAGATCAATTCTGATAAAATATTGTCATCACCAAACGTTTACAGTCCATGCTACCAGTGTCTAGATAGTGGGGTGAATTTAACCGCCACTTTCTTTAAAGGAATGACGAATCCCAATACTTGAGCAAAAGTGGGAATTAGGTCTCAATTGTTAACAGAAAAGCATTGAAGTGTTGAGGTCAACTTACGTATTACTAACTTCTAGGTAGGTGCTTTTGGTCAATTGGGATAATCACTGAACAGAGCCTTATCAACACATGAAGCGTGCCATGCAATAGGATTGTAAGCATGAAAAACATATCAATTGACAACAAATTTTCAGCGAGATTCTAGTAATTAGTAAGATTGATACCAACCTGACTTCAAAGACATCTTCTGATCAAGGGCAGCCTCTTCAGTCTATGACGAAAAGAACTGAAGACAATGCATGATGTTTCTACAACATAGCGACCACGTGCTGGTAACCAGCCAATCGCAATACTTGTCAGCTAATTTTACATTCGC
This sequence comes from Carybdea cf. marsupialis auct. non (Linnaeus, 1758), assembly GCA_010016065.2. NCBI lineage: Eukaryota > Metazoa > Cnidaria > Cubozoa > Carybdeida > Carybdeidae > Carybdea > Carybdea cf. marsupialis auct. non (Linnaeus, 1758). Next base: position 4,064 of record JAAAKL020016992.1, on the reverse strand, counting down.
ATTCTTTGCACTGAGAAATGCTTCGCATACGGCATTTACCTTCATCACCGAAATACCGACTTTCAATTATTACAAATTGTAGACGAGTACCGTTGCAATAACATTCCGTTAGTAGTGCCTCTTTGATACCAGAACTTTCATATTTAAACCTTTCTCATGCTACATAACTTAGTTTATAATATAATTGGAAAATTTATCGCTAATGACCAGCCCCTAGTTACCTCATCCCATCTCCAAGAACTGGCAGCACCTCACTACATTCACGTATATTCTTACACCAAAATAACATCTTTAAAATCTTTTACATATCGTTGATTAAGCAATCATTAAAACAGAGTACATATATTTGAACGGTTCACAAAATCACATTTTCGTTATTGAAGCTACAAGAAACTCGCTGTACTCTGCTTGTGTATGCATTCAAATAGTTATTAGCCCCTATCCTTCGTTGAGTACGACATGATACAGTTCCCTCGCTTCTCCAAACTAAGTACCTATGTAAAGCGTTTGCAATAGATGAACTTGGCAAGAAAACGGTAGTTGATGGTAGATATTTGTCATGTCTTGAGTCGTAGCTTTTTTCGGAGCTACGTTCCGAGAGATACTTCTCCCATCTTCAGGCTGTTGTACTTTGAACTGTTTTGCTGATTTATGTTGTTCGATTGCGGACTAATAAAACTAGCTTCAATGTCACAGACTGCATTTTTAATCCAGGCTTTTTAACAAACTACAACTAATTTGCTGCCGTAGTATTCTTAGATGCATACGTTCTTGCAATTCCTACTCACCGCAGTAGCAACAGTTGTTTTGCCAGATTCTGCACTCCTGTGTACAGCCGATCCTCTGTTTGTAGTAAAGCTTCTTTCTCTTTGAAGAAAAAATATATGAGGTCATTGAGAATCGGCCTTTTTCATATGAAAGCAGGGGAAAAAACCAACTAAGGATACAATAAAACGTGCTAAAAGATGCACATAATGCGATCATAAATAAGCCGACACCTTTGCTATCCTCGGCGCACACCTACGTAGAAGCGGAAAATTGTAGTATCGTGAAAGTGTGCAGGCCACGATAAAAGAGTATAACGACACGGGGAAAAGAATGGATGGATAGAGGGAAACCGAAGGACGGCTTGCACTAAAAGGACAAAGAAATGAAGTCAATATAAACTGTGCAAAAAAGGCAGAAAAATGTTCCCCCCTATAAATGATGAAATGAAAATTGAAAGGCAGGAAAAAATAGAAAAAATTAGGTCACCTACAAAGACCGAAAGTGCAAAAACACGCCACACTGGCTTTTTGCGTTACAGATCACTCAGATGTCAGCATACTTAAGTTTCTTCCACTTTATCCCACTAAGCACTTCACATCGCTGCATTCACAGGTACACCAGAAAGACAGAAAGAAAGGAAGAATGGTAGGACACAAGAGTTAAGCTATTGATTTAGATAAAGAATGACAAAAATCCCAAATACTATGCCATTTAAACACAAGCCTAACGAGCGACCGTTCCTCCTGAAAAAGGAATGCACTGAGCCCTCTACTTGGTTGGTCAAAGTCAAAAACTTCCATACAGGTTACATAGCGCAGACCATCTATAATGTTCACAAAATATACAAATAGCAAGTGCTTAAAACACTGCCTGGTCCAACGGGGGTCCCAAAAATTCATGGGATATTAATAGCTTTGTGTGTGAAATTAATAATAGGGTTGCTGTAGGGATGAATATTAGAGTTGTGTTCTCCCCACCCCCACCTCCCTCTTCACATATTTTTTAACTCAACCTGATAGTATTACAGTTGTATAAACTATTACGCTCCTGGTAAAGTTAGAATACGGTAGGATCGGTCAGTGCTTAGTGACATCTATCCGTAAAGCAAGACGATAATTATTCTTTTTCCTGTAACTGAAAAGCAACCAAAAAGTCATAAGAAACACTTGCTACTGCTGTAATCTACTGATACTCCTACTTGCCAATCTGCTGATATTACACCTCTTACCCTTCCTAATATCCTACTTTATCTACTCTCTATGCTTTCAATGCTGTCAATGTCACAACTTTACTTCGTAAATTCAAGGCCAATGATACTTACTGCAAAAGGGATAGTAATAGAGGAATGCCACCGAGCAGTCTAATTTCGTCGCTTGTATCTGCATCTTCTGAGAGTTGAACAAGAGTCCATACCTAGGGGACCGAGGCATTTAAGACTCACATAGAAAGGCAGAACGGGATTTTTGTGCAAAATACTACGTTCAAATGTAAACAACCAGTACAAACGCTGATGCGAGAATAGAAATCAAACGCCTTATAAGTATGTTAAATATTTTTTGTTCGCATATCACATATAAGGTGGTATGAAACTTCACGGAAAGGAGGAGTTGGAAAATTAAATAGAGATTGGAAAAAAAATTTTCATGGTAGGTGGTGAAGATGGCTCTTAAAATATTGAGGAAGGAGAAAGCTAAGATAACCCTTTGCGAGCATCTAGTTGAATATAAGCGTATGCAGTTCTAAATAAAGTCAGATGATGGCCATGTAGTACTTCCAGAATACTCATGGAGCAAGCAGTATTTTGACCGATGGTCTAGCAGCTAACTTTGAAAACTAGTCTCCAGTGACGTCGAGCTTTGGCGCACTTTCTGAATTTTAAACTTACAGCAAACTCTGTCTATGCGACGGAACTAAAAAGATATCTGTTCTCTTTACAACGATTACATGTTGAATGCCTGATGTATTAACAATGCATCACGCTACATATGCCTAAGATGCGCGAAGAGTTGACGTGTCTGTTCGGCTAGTTTCCTTTGACAATTTACAAAGATATTCAGCTGACTAACACAAAAAGATTGACGAGTGAATCCATCAGGAAGACGTCGAATGAAATAGTACAGTCATGGCCTAAAGATCATAGTAAACTGAGCAATACCTCATCATATGGTCTCTAAAATGGTCTCAGTCCGGAATGGATGGAATGCGAACGAAGATCAAAAACAATTGGACCACAGTTAATTCTTATTATGAGAATGAATTCGATGCTAAATATATAAGCAAAGTTGATCCACCAGCGAGTTTATTTTTAAATAACATATATTTGTGATACAGCTGATTGAGAGATTTTAGTGTCGTTGCTATATCAATACAAACTATACACACAACTTTTGAAGGGATGAAAGACAAGTCAAGTAAATTGCCCTGTTGTGAATAAATAAAGCCCGATCCTACTGTTTTGGTGGCTCTTTAGTTAATTGGGCCCCTAAAGATGTTTTGTATGTAGGATATCCATTTCGTTCTGTCCATCCCTACCTACTTTAGTTCAAATCATGCTTTTTGCTAGAAATTTTTGCTCATCCTTTATTACAGTCATCTTGTCTGGTATTGATAAATGAAAGATAAGATCAAATCTTCAAAAGAGATGCGCTCTGGAGATACGTACCATGTTCCATAACAACTTTAAATTATCTGAGTCAACCAAACTACAACGAAGAAAAGGAACATTTATTAAGTTCAGTCATAACTGAAAATTGGATGTCTGTACGGGTGTGGTTGACGATGGCACTAGAGTTTCGTATTGTCTATGTGATAATGTCTATGCGAGAGAAGTGTCAATTTCGAGAAACGAAAAAATAATAAAGTTCGTGCGGCAAACCATGGCACGTATTTTATTAACAATCTTGTACAAAAATTAAATGGGCACTTACACCGCCACACACACGCGAATAAACACACGCGCGCGTACACACACACAGACATGCATACACATACGCATACACACACGCACAAAATAGTAGTTGTACTCGGCCATGTTTTTTAACGTGAGCGGTGTATGATGAAGAGAACGAGGCACAAACAAGAAAAGAAAGTGCATATTGACAATGTTTCGTCTTTACTACGATGTTTCCAAAAATTCCCAGAAGGCCTTGCGTAGTCTGAGTAAGGACGAAACATTGTCCAAGTAAAGTCCCATTTTTGTTGCGCTTCTTCTGCACTAAAATCAGCAGTGTGTACGATTAGGCAAGTTGTCTCGATCTCTCAGCTACCTGATACAGATCTATAGGTAAACTAATTTA